>JAHWFO010097134.1:0-11362 GCA_023313115.1 Rhysida immarginata | reverse complement strand
ACGTTCATTACTGACGTCAGACAAGAATTGCAGTAAATAAATAAATGACATATATCGTTTTCATTACTGCTACCCCCCCCCCCTTCATCCGTTCTTGCTGCTCCCCTCCCATGCTTTTTTGATTCATATTAGTTTTAACTATTGTATTTTATCATAGTTATTAATCCAAATTGTTTCTGTTTTATGGCATAAAATTTCGATGTAAGAGAAACAATTCGAATCATTTTTCAAGATCAAAAATGTAAAAAATTAAACATCAACACAATATGCGGTATTCACAGGACAGTTCCAATTAAATTTTTAATAATTTGCCAGATTTATGTAATTAATTTTATATACAAAGATATTTATAATTATTTTCTCAGTTTATGAATTCAGCGTTTAAAATAATAAATGTTTACAAAAATATATAAACAAATTTTTGTAAGGGTCTACAAAATATAATCTGTAATGTTTTGCTTATTGTTAACACATCTTTTTCCAGTATATCCCCTCTCTTTCTCTCTCTGTCTCTCTCTCTCTCTCTGATGCCAGTAATATCTGGAAGAATACAGGAAATATCAGGAAAAAAAAACATAAATAGATACAAAATCTGCATTATTAAATTAGTTTTAAAAACTACTAGCTAAAAAAATTTAGGGTCGGGACACATTAATATGACCACCAGCTAGTATCCGGAATATCCACCTTTGGCGGCAAGCACAGCAGCTAGTCGACGTGGCAGAGAGTCAGTAAGTCCTCGGAAAGTGGTTGCAGGTATCTGGGACCATTCGGCGATCAGTGCATCCCGTAATTCCATCACCGTGCGTCGTGGAGGGTCCAGCTTGCGAACATGGCGATCGAGATGGTCCCACAAATGTTCAATGGGGTTGAGGTCCGGGCAGTTTGGTGGCCATGGAAGTAGCTTGAATTCATCCTCATGCTTCTCGAGCCAGTCATGGACAATTTTGGCAGTATGACAGGGAGAAATGTCCTGTTGAAAGATGCCATCACCCTGAGGAAACACTGTCGACATGAAGGAGTGTACCAGGTCTGCGACGATCTTCAAGTAACGAACAGCATTCAGTGCACCCTCCAGCGGTATCAGTGGACTCAGACCATACCACGAAAACATCCCCCAAACAGTCACACCTCCCCCATCAGTCTGTCGTCTGCCAACGATGGTGTCGGGATGCCTGTTCTCAGATGCTTCCCGGCGAATTCTCCATCGTCCGTCCACTCTGTTCACCAGAAACCGCGACTCATCAGAAAAAACAACCCTTTGCCACTCGGCTGAGGTCCAATGGCGATAGTCCATTGCGAATTGGAGGAGTTTTCGGCGATGCACAGGCGTCAACATGGGTGCTATTACCATACGCCTGCTCCGGAGCCCCAACCTCAAGAGGGATCGTTGCGCTGTCTTGGTGCTGACACGCCTAGTGGCCCCACTGTTCATTTGCTGTGTGAATTGCTCAACAGTGGCACGCCGATCGGTCTTGGCCAGGCGTCATAACCGACGCTCGCCTCTAGGATCGATGGCCCGTGGGGCCCCACAGTTACCTCTTCGGTTGCTCGAAACTGTCTGGTTTGTCCAGTCGCGGTAGACCTTCACAACGGCAGCCCTAGAGCAGTTCACAAAGGTGGCCGTTTCTGAAATGCTGCCCGCCTTGGCCCGATAGCCAATGATCATCCCCTTTTGGAGGTCCGACAGGTCACTTGCTCTGCCCATGACGGCGACAATTGCTGTTGTCAGCTTTTAATGATATGCAATGATTTTTCATCTGCATACTGCGGGCCGTTCCAACATGTTCGAGGAGAGGTGGTCAAATTAATGTGTCCCGACCCTGTAAGAGTGAATGAAATGATCCGTCAGCAAAAATACCTGCTATTAAAAAGGCTTAATGGCTATTTAAGGATAAAATGTTCTTTAAAATACTAGGCAGGCTACTGAAATTATAATAATAAATTTTATGATTTAAGAACTAGAGTATAATAAAAAAAAACCTGGGTTTTTTGTATAAAATTTCTTTAAAGGTTGATGATGCAATAGTTTAAAAATGATTCTATGCCAAGAAAATAGGGTACTGTTTTTCACAGAAAATTCTGAATTTCATAAGAGCCTGCTAGTATAACGAGTATTTTATTACGGAATAATAGTATGCCATTTTAGTGGAAATTTCATAGATAATATGTATAAGCTTTAGAGGTAGTCAAACAGAAAATAATGAAGCACAAGATGCAGTTTTCAAAAATTAATGAAAGTTCATTAAAGAAAACTTTAACTTCAGGTTTTAAATGACCTTAGAATCTTTAAATGTTAAGACACATCAATACAAGATGCTTTCTCGTTGCCACTGGTATTTTTGAACGGAACATTTACAGCATAACTTAAGAATTAAAAATAAAAAAAATAGCAACGCAAACTCACCTTCGTGCGTCAGGAGGAAATTTGACGAATTTAAAATTTTTTCCTTAGCTTGACGGTTTTACAAAATTTTGCAGCACAAAATCTTCTTGACATTATAAATTTAAAAGATGTCTCTGATAAATACGTCTCTGAATATTGGAGATCAAAGAGAGAGAAAGAGAGCGAAGAGAGCAGAGCAAACGAGCAACCTTCAAGCAGTAACTGCCATAGTCAAACCCACAGATTAAGAATACATTTATTCTTAATCTGTGCTAATGCCAAGTCTCTCTTTACAAATGACTCTGGAAAAGAATAAGTAGCCCCATTCTTCCGCTACTTAATAAATTAAATTTCAAAAAATAATGCCCTTAAATCCAAGTCAAAAATATTCGCAATCTTTTCTGATTGGTTAATGTAACGATTAATGTAATTTTAATAAGTTTATTTTAATTTAATTGATTAATTGCATGTCTATTTGGAGTATATTTATGAAGTACCTGGCAGCATATTTGGAAGTTTGAACAATATCGAAATTTTTTTTTGGAAATCGAATTTCTCGAGAAGTGACAGGAATATTTTTTCTCTTTAAGCAGGCATACCTATGGAGATTTATGCCATTTTGAACGGACACGTGCTTATATTCTCGATCCCAATTCTGGGAAGTACCTTCCCATCATTCCACCAAAAGTGGTCTACATCAATTTTACGTGGAAATCTGGTCTTCACAGGGTAAGATGTTTTTTCATCCTTCTGCAGTATATTTCCTCACCTAGCAGTTTCTGGGTTTATTTCTTTCTCTCTCCCCTTCCCTCCAAACCTGTTTTCCCCTCCATTTGGACTTAAGTGATTTTCATAAAAAACGCGCACAGCGGCTCTTTTCCATCGATAAATTTCTGCTAGATGACGTGCAAATGCGGCATTTTATTCTCACTTTAAGAACGCAATTTATCTGTCCGTAAAGGCATTTATCCTTTTTCCTCTCTTCCCATCCTACTCCTATCAAATTCAAATTGCCTAGTATTCTAGAATCATTTTTATTGCCTTATTCTACATCAGGGAATTATTTCTTCAATTCAGTTGTATGGCTTTGTTAACTTTCTTCAGGAAAATGCTTCAAAATCGACGAACCATAAAGTTATCTAAAAAGTAGATTGAAAAATCATTTATATGGATAAGTTAATTTTTAAATAAATGTCTTCGATTTCAAGTAATAAACAACTATATGGTTATTCAGAAAGCACGAGTAATTTAGACTTTCTTACGAATTTAATATTTCAAACAACACAAATGTTTTTATGGGGAGACTAAAAGTTTGGGGCCGTTTATGTAAACACTTTATGTTTTATGTACTAGATTAAATAAAGAACTATTAAACCTTTATTAAGATTCTTCTATCGCTTCATTTAAAAGAAAATCGTTATTTATTAGGAGATATAGCAAAAAGGCTACTTATAACAATGGACGCTTTGTCTGTACGTTTCTCCGGCCGTCCGTCGTTTGCACGATAACTTGAAAACGGATTAACCTTTTCAAATTCAGTTTTCAGAAATATGATCATCAGGGTATTAGCTCGGCTATATCAACTTTTCAGACTTTTTCGTGGACCCTTTCAAGTCGAATTCACGTGCTAAAGCAGTGACTGTAAAGAATACCGCTGTGGCATGTCATATAAGAATACAGCTGTAATGCCGCTGTGGCATGTCATATAACAATCGATTTGTCAAGAATGAATATATTGTTAATTTCTGTTCATCTTTTAAGCATTATTGACATCGGCACGTAAAACTGAAATCGCTTTATCGACGCACGATTGCTCAAGTGCTCACATTTTATACTAGATGTGCACGCGGCTCCGCTCACGTAGAACCAGAAATATGCTTCCGGTGGGATTATCGGGATAAAAAGTTTCATGTGTTATCCCTTGATGAAAGAGATAATTTAATAAAATCTTGTAAACATTCCAAGGAGGAGCTTTAGCAGTGAACCAGAAATACATTTATACGTTTATTAAAAAGAAATTAATCCCCCCCCCCCCTCCCCCGGCTCCCGAGTAGGATAAGGCAAGTCATCTATTTTTACCCCGTCATCTGCACTTTTACCTCTTCCCAAGTTTTTTTTAATCAATAAATTGATTTTCTCGAACGTAATATGTAAAAAATGTAAAAAACCTCGTATCTTCTTTCCTTTCTCATCATTTCCTCGTATCACATGCCAAATGTTGACATAGTTCTAAGGACCAAGTGACTGCCACCCCCGCAAATCCGATCCCACTAGAACAATTGGGCCTAAACTTCATAGTAATGTAGGTCTTGTCTAGAGGAATCTGGATACGGGATTTTACGCCTTTACGTACATAGATGGCACATAGATATGTTTTCCTCTCTGAATCCCACCCCTGTAATTCCGACCCCCGTATACCAATCAAAACCAAACTAAATATAGCAGATGGACATGCCCATAGTAAGCTACATTCCGAATTTCAACCTTCTACCTCAAAAATATGTAGAAATTATGAAGGGGATGGACTGACATTATAAAACCAATAAGTAGCTCCATTCTTATTCTAAATACGAGGGTCAGTCAAATGAAAATCGGAAATATTTTTTTACAGCTCCTTTATTACAGACAGAGTTGGTACACCATTTTTCAACGTAGTCCCCATCTTTTCGATGGATTTCCGCCACCGAGTCGGGAAGCCATGGATACCTCGGGGAAAAAAAATCTTCATATAATGGAGATCTTGATTATAGGAATATGCATACCGAATTTCACTCCTTTACGAGGTCTGTTCAAAAAATACGTAGACTGACGTCATAAAACAAAATATACTTTATTCAGAAGTTACACATCTGGGTCCCCTTCAAAGTACTCTCCTCCCCGACGCACACACTTATCCCAACGGTGTTTCCACTTTTGAAAACAGTCCTGGAACGCTTCTTTTGTGATGTCCTTCAGCGCCTTCGTCGCATTTGCCTTTATATCAGGAATCGTCTCAAATCTCCTTCCTTTCAAAGTCTTTTGAGTTTGGGAAACAAGAAGAAGTCACAAGGAGCGAGGTCAGGTGAGTAGGGTGGGTGAGGAAGAACAGTGATCGAGTGTTTGGCCAAAAACTCTCGAGTTCTGAGGGCTGAATGGGCTGGAGCGTTGTCGTGATGAAACAACCAGTCACCACTCGTCCACATTTCTGGCCTTTTCCGCCGGATAGCATCCCGCAGACGTTTGAGAACTTCGATGTAGTAAATCTGGTTCACTGTGGAGCCTTGGGGGAGGTACTCGTGGTGGACTACGCCCTGAGCATCAAAAAAAAACTATCAACATCACTTTCACGTTGGAACGAACTTGGCGAGCTTTTTTTGGTCTGGGAGATGTCTCACCCACCCACCGGGATGATTGAACCTTTGTTTCGATATCATAACCGTACACCCAAGATTCATCACCTGTTATGATCTTCGACAAGAAGTTTTCATCATCTTCTGAGCGTTCAAGCAATTCCTGACAAACCTGGACGCGATGGGCTTTTTGGTCGTCCGTCATCAGGCGTGGAACAAACTTCGCAGCAACGCGGTGCATCTTCAATTTTTCGGTCAAAATCTCGTGACATGATCCACCTGCTATCCCACACTCTTCAGCAAGCTCTCTGATGGTCAGACGTCGATTTACCCGAACCAGGGTGTTGATTTTGTCCACGTGTGCGTCGTCAGTTAACGTGGAAGGACGTCCAGGACGCTCATCGTCTGCAGTTGACTGACGACCATCTTTATAACGTGCATGCCATTTAAAACATGTCGCACGCTTCATAGTAACATCACCGTAAGCCGTCTTGAGCAAATCAAAAGTTTCAGTGGCAGTTTTTCCGAGTTTAACACAAAATTTCACAGCAACTCTTTGCTCGTTCAAGTCACTCATTCTAAAAATCCGCCAAACGAAAATAACACACTTCACAAACAACCGCGTAGCTAATCAACCACTACTGATATTTGCAATCAAAAAACTGCCTTGTAATCAGCGGATCTGTCAGAAGATGGCGACACCAAGCGATTTTGATTGGGACCAACAGGGCCCGCGCAATTCAAACAGTCTACGTATTTTTTGAACAGACCTCGTATATGCATAAATATACGTAGACCTTTTGGTGCCCTCTAATTTTCACCCCCAAAACTCCGACCATAGTGGGCTAATCAAAACCAAACTAAATAGTGAAGGTGCACATTCCCATAGTAAGCTACATTCCGAATTTCAACCTTCTACCTCAAAAAAATCGGCCTCGATGGGTCCGGGACTGCGTGATCGCCTCTAACCCCGGCCGAGGACGACGAGGATTTTTTCAGGGGGAAAATCCTGAGATCACGCACTTTCTTCGAAAGGGAAGTAAAGCCGTTGGTCCCGTGTAGTCGTTTGCCGGCTGCACGTGAAAGAACCCTTGCGAGGCAAAATTTGCAGCCCCTTTAACGCCGTCCTGAAATGACCATGGCAGTTGAAAAGAACGTTAATACCAAACAAACCAAACCATCCACCTCAAAAAATGTAGAAATGATGAAGGGTGATTCAAATCGTGTATAAAATAATAAGCTACTTAATAAGCTTATAGATTACTAGCTGATATACCCGGCGTTGCTCGGGCTCTTTTTTTGATGAAAGTTTGCAATATCTGAATGGGAATATACAGTAAAAAATAACACATTAAAACAGTAAAAATTCATATAGAAAAACCGATAATTTTTTTTAAATGTTCCTAATGGATGACCCTCTAACAGTTCTCCCCGGTTCGTGTTGGAATGTTGTGTATAGCTGAGCGAGTTTACCACAGTGCCGGAGAAACAATGTATGGAATAATGTGTATGGCTACGAAAGTGGGAGGACATAGAATGAAAATACAATAGTTTGATCTGACGTTTTTTCAGCCCTGGCTAAGGCTGTAAATTTATGTGACCTGACCTTTAAAAATTCATTTGTTTATCTAAAATTTCAACAATTCCAAAATTCTGTTCTTGGATGGCGATGGATGTAATCGATCGTTTGTCTCTGTGTACACTGCAATTCCAACAATTGATAAACTGTTAGGAAATAAAGAAATTAAACTGGAGCAAACTGCAAGCATCAAGTAAATGATATTAATTAGAAAATGGATGGAAAAATTCTGCGACTTGGATTTGAACCAGGAACCTTCATTGTCATGGTCGACATCTCTACTAATTGGGCCATGGTTTCTTAATTGAAGAGGTTATGAGTCATAACTTATGACACTCCCGTTTAAACGCGATCCCGCTATTATTTTGTCCACCAAATGGCGAAACATCGAAGTATGCTTTAAATAATCAGATATACAATAGAATTCAACATATAAAGCATAAGTTATCGATGTTTATTTTAAGGCACAGCTAGTTATACATTTTAAGCTTTTTATTTTAAATAAATGATTCAAAATGATTCATAAAAATTTAATAAATAGTGCATAGATTGCTCGTTTGCCATCTACTTCCGATACATTATTCTGGTTCGCGCCGATAGCATTGGAAAAGTTACGAGTGTCATAATCTCTTCAATTAAGAAACCTTGAATTGGGCTATCGCAGACACCTGAACAGCCATGCTGTCACTAAGTATCTTAAAGACAACTAAGTAGTCTTTACCTGATGTTTAGTCTTTGCTCCAGTTTAATTTCTTTATTTCTTATTGTGTGTTCATCAAACTTTCTGATGATTTGGATAGGAGAAATTCACGATCTGTGAACCGGATGCCCACCTCCCATTCAGCTTTCCTTCTTGACAACTTGGTTGTCTTTAAGACACTTAGTGACAACATGGCTATTCAAGTGTCTGTGATAGCTCAATTGATAGAGACGTCGACCCTGACAGTCGAGGTTCCTGGTGCGAATCCAGGTCGCGGAATTTTTCAAAATGGACCTATAAGAAACACACATGGACCTATCTGTTCGCTATGCATTTCAAAATGGCTAGACCAATCATGATGAAATTTTTCATGGTAATTCCGATGGACCCTGGGAAGGTTTTAGGTAGGTCATGGTGGATATATCGCGCTTCATGGAAATCACACTCTACAATTCGTTACCCCCTCCCTAAAAGAGGTTAATTTGGTTAATTATGCAGTGCCACACCAGTGAATGTGTTACATTTGTAGTGCAACACCAGTTAATGTGTTAACAAACTGAAAATAAATTTTATATAAAAGATTTTTTTTTTCGAAATCTCATATAGACAGTGCTCTTCTCCTTATTTTTAAGGTCAAGTGTGCACAATTTCATCAAGATTGGAATAAAACTGTAGATTTGTATAAGAGACAAATATATATACATACAAACAACCATTTATATATATATAGATGAGCACTTGAGCAATCGTGCGTCGACAAAGCGATTTCACGTGCGCGCGCCGATGTCAATAATGCTTCAAAGATGAACAGAAAGTAACAATGTATTCCTTCTTGACAAATCGATTGTTATATGACATGCCAGTATCTTTGAATTCGTTACACTCACTGTTTTAGCACATGAATTCGACTTGAAGGGGTCCACAAAAAATTCTGAAAAGTTGATAAGGCCGAGCTAAGACTTTGATAGTCATATTTCTGAAAACAGAATTTGAAAAAGTTAATCCGTTTTCAAGTTATCGTGCAAACGGCTGCCGGACGGACGGACGGACGGATAAACGTACAGACCAAGGGCGCATTCTTATAAGTAGCTTTCATGGTAAAGCTCCTAATAAAGAGAAAGAGAAAATATAATAAATTTAAATGTAAACAGTGTTATTGGGTTCAAACCGATTGTTGGCATCACTGAAGCGAGAAGGAGCTATGTACAATTGGCCGTTTGAAAAGCAGCTGGGAAAAATTTGACCTCTTTCTAGAAGGCTTATTTAGAAGGCATATCTTCTATCTGGCGATACCTGTTGGCAAGTTTATCTACCATTCCACTGAGCCGTTATTTCCCCCCCGTGGGAATGAGACATTTTCACGCAGAAAAAAGTACCCTAAATGTTGACCCAGACTATAAGCTATTACCATTCTAACCTTCATCAAAATCCGTCCAGTAGTTTTTGCGTTTAGTTTCCTAACCTAACGTAACCTAACGTTGTAAATTCATTTACAACTTTTTTCTTTTCAATACTATGTACAATTGGCCGTGTGAGAAGCAGCTGGTAGTGAGGTCTATGCCCGCGGTACCCAACATCTGACCCTGCGCCTTATTAATGGTCATTGCAAAGCAAACAATGATAGGAAATTGTA
This sequence comes from Rhysida immarginata, assembly GCA_023313115.1. Classification (NCBI taxonomy): domain Eukaryota; kingdom Metazoa; phylum Arthropoda; class Chilopoda; order Scolopendromorpha; family Scolopendridae; genus Rhysida; species Rhysida immarginata. The sequence continues at coordinate 1,735 of JAHWFO010097134.1, read as the reverse complement.
CGCGCTTGAATCTAAATGGCAAGTTATTGGGTATAAGAGGAATCCAGGGAATAAAAACTTGCTCACCCGCATCGCATCCCGTAAGCACTTCAGCCTCTATCACGTTTCGTTGTAGAGCAAGTACTCTCAGGCGCGTGCCGTTACATAACTTGGGTGGGCTCAAGTTCCTCAAAAGCATTATAGGCATACCCACTTTTAAAATTATTTTATGAGATGGAAGCCCAGGTGCAGACAAAGAATTCAAAAATTCGACTGGGTGCTTGTGGCCTCATCTTGCTCCATTACTCGGTTGATGGAAGTGTATTCAACACTTTCGCCCGCTACGCGTGCCAATATAATGTCATTGATTGCTGCAGCTTGGTCTTTCCGCGGCGTCAGAATAGCTCGTTCACAAAGCCAAGAATTTTCACGTATTGTTGCTAAATTTTGCTCTATGCCGCCGTAAACTGATGAAATAAGTTCTGCTGAAGAAGAAACTGTTTGGCACAAATTTTGTGGTAAAATTATTTTTCCGTCTTCATTTGGCACGTACCTTCACCAATTTTTAGTAACAATTTGGAGAACTCCTGTGCGTTTGGATTTCCGCCTCTTTGCGCCCGCATGTTAGCTGTCAGATGCAAACGTGTACTATAGTCCAGAGAGAGGAGCTCTTTATGCAAGCGTTTATCAGATTAGCTCTAGAGCCTCGTATAATTACTGGCAGCGTCTGTCTAAAAGTCTTCACAAAACAGCACTGTGACGCCTCCCATCGGTCTGTCATTTTGCCTGATATCTTGCAATGTCCTGTCCACAGCATCCACTGCCTTGCGGTGTGCCATCGTGCATTCATCCCACACAATCAGGTAACAGTCACGCAAAACTCTCTCTTTATCACTGTATCCCGAGATGTCGCAAACTGGCGTCTCTGAAGTGTCTAATTGTAGAGGTATTTTAAACATGGAATGGGCAGTTTTCCCACCGGGCAGTAAAGTGGCCGCTATCCCTGAGGAGGTTACAGCTAGTGCGATTTTGCCTTCGCTTCGTAGCTGTACCATGATAATTTTAGTTAAAGGACAATTCTACGCAAAAATTCGATTATAATTTTTTTACAGAATATCAATTTTTGATATAAATATAACACGATTCCGTTGAAACTTTTAGTTTTGGTCCATAATTTCTGTATAAAAAATGCTTTGAAAAACGAAAAATAGCGCGTTTGCATTCCTCCCGAGCCGGCCATTATTTTTCCGGAAGTGACGTAGTGCGAGGTTAGCTGCTGGGGTCGATTTAATGTTTTAATGTTAATCCCAGTTGTTTGTAAGCTTCCACAGCGTGATTTTTTTAAGTAAAAAAACTAGAAAGAGTTTCCAAATATTACTTTGTTTATAATAACATAAATGTGAATCTCCTTTTGTAATGAAAATAAAATAAAATTGAAATAAAATAAATAAATGAAAGGCACCAATGTAAGTTCTAATGAAGGAGGGGATTAAAAAAGGTGATTCACATGTTATTGAAATATTATCAAACCACTCCTTTTATTATATAATAATTATTTTGGTCATTTTAAATCATTTAATGTACTCTACGTAAATGAATATTTATTGAAATGTGTGTAGCTTTTAAAGCGAAGTCACGAATGGATGATTTTCAAAAATGAGACGTTACATGAATGACACTAAATGAATTTTGAAACTTTTTTTAGTTTGTTTATTAAAAAATCACACTATGGAAGCTTTCAAACAATTAATGCTAA
>JAHWFO010097126.1:17537-29793 GCA_023313115.1 Rhysida immarginata | reverse complement strand
GGAGTGCCAGAATTTATTGGAAGTTCTGATCTCCATGATCCAGGTAATACCACTCCCTGCTCGTGGTCTTCCATGTCCACCAGATTGGCTGGCCAAGAGGAAGTATGGCTTCGAAGATAATTGTGGAGAGCACAACCTGCAAGGACCAATTTGCACACTTTTCTTGGCTGCAACAGGATTGGATTCAGAAAAAGGCGAAATCTGTTTGCAAAAATGCCGAATGCACTCTCCACAACTTGGCGTCCTCTCGAAATCCTTAAAAAGAGTTTAAAAAAAAAGTTAGCAATAGCTGAAATTTTTGAAATCATCTTGCAGTCTATTGTATTTTACCTGTAATTGTAGATCCTTTTTTCTAAAGACAGATCTGTACCATTAAAAGGTTTCATCAGATAAGTCTTTAACGCAAACGCATCATCTGCAATAAAAACGTAAGGTATTTCCTCCGACTGTCCAGGCAATGCTGCTGGTGGTGGAAGCTCCAACTTTCCTAAATCCAGCATATCTTTCAAATTGCACTTATTCCAAACTCCACCATCACTGATCCTACCTTGGGTTCCCACGTCAATATATCGGAAGCAATAATCTGCATCCACCACTGCCATAAGAACAACCGAATCTGTCCCCTTGTAATTCCGGAAGTGAGACCCACCATTTAGTGGCTTCCGGATTACAATGTGTTTTCCATCAATTGCTCCTATGACATGTGGCAAATTCCATCGATCATGGAAACCCTTAGCAATCTGCAGCCAATGGTGGGGTGTAGTTGGCAATTTGAGATAACTCGATTTATGAGAGTCATATAGAGCTTTGCAGGTCTCTATAACTATGTACGACAAGGCCCTCTCGGATATGCGGAAATGCACCGACAAATCCCAAAAAGTTTGACCTGTCGCCAAATATCTTAATGTTACAGTAAGCCTTTCAGCCGGAGAAATAGCATTATTTTTATTCTGTTTTATGATGCGTGGTCTAATCATTTCCAGTAGTTCCTGGAAACAATCTTCGTCAATTCGCAACCATCTTCTGTGAAAAGAATGTTTAAACAATTAAATATGTTTTGATTCATTCACAGATGCAATAAATAATATTAAACATATCCCAGTAGTATCAATCTCATAAGAATGCATGATAAATGTTTAACTTTGGCTGCAAATTAGCCCGTGTATTCAATTACTATTGAAGGTTGTAAGTATTATCATTGGGTGAGGTAAAATAAAGAAAAAAAATTATTTCAAGTGGAACAACAATTAAAATTCGTGGATTTTCCTTAAAATATAAATCAAAAATAGTTTATTATAACTATTTTTGAATTACTTGGTTATGGAAGTTTTGAAATTTTACCATGTGCATTTTGTTATTTTTATCAATTCCTTAATTTTTATTCGTTTTTTTATCATAGTATGTTGAACGCGGCTGGGGCATACATGAACACTATGCATGTACGTAAGCATTAATAAAGAAATTTCCGACAAAAAACAGATAAACGAAGCATTTTTATGAATGAATTAGCAACTCTTTGAAGCTCTAATTCAAATTCATTTTATTTATTAACAAACAAATGAACGATGTGTTTTCGATAACTGGCAGGTCATAACCGGGGTTGAGTCTGCTGGCAGAGAGAATCACCAGCACACAGCACCGAGAACTAAAATTTCTATTTATATCTTTTGACATCACCCATTGAAAATATTCATGGAAATAAAGAAAAATATAGCTACATACTTTTCGACTGTGGATCCTCGATGCAGAGCTCAAGGTTTATGTTGTTGAAAGCTCCGTTGAGTTTTCTTCTTTTGATCCAATTTCGGGTCAGGCCTCGTTGTTTCCTTTCAGCTCTTCCATCTTCTTCATATACAATGATTGCGCATGCTGCCAAAATTTTTGCATCCATATTCTCGATATTTCTGAACGTCGAATATGTACCAGGTGGGCAAGAAATAACGTGAGGTGTTCAGAGCTCGCTAGCGGGAATTCTATTAGGCCAAATGCAGTACATTTTGGTGTATATACTTAGCGGAACATGCAGTTTCGATTTCTGCCAAAAAAAAAATAGTACCAAAAGTCGCCATAGGGGGCACTTATTTCAAGAAAACAATGAATACATTTGCATAAGTGTGTTCTGTGTTGAGCAATCATGACAATAAAAGGCAAGGCTGAGGATTTCCCATTATTCACAAACGAATGGCCTGACGATGACACTTACTCTGACTGATCGGGCGTTATTAGAAGAGCGACAATGCAAGTGCTGCCCTTCGTGAATTCCGGCGATTGAAAACGTTACGAAGAGGACCGATGAGCATAACTAACTTACGGAAAATGATTGAACGATTTGAATCTACCGGAACTCTAGGAGTGCAACCAGGCCGGGAACGCAAACGAATCAGGCAGCAATACCTTGAAGAAGTTGCAACTGCTGTTGTGGAACAGGAGAAGACTACTGTGCAGGGTACCAGCAGTGCACACGCAATAGCACGCCAAACAGATATCCCATATTCGACGGTGAGGAAAATATTGCATAAGATATTGACATTATATCCCTATAAACTCACACCTGTTCAACACTTGCTTCCTGGAGATGAACGTACCCGAACTGACTTTTCGTTGAGATTTTTAGCACGTATGCATGGCCATGGCAAATTTTATGGAGTGATGAGGCACATTTTTATTTGAATGGTGATATCAATACCCACAACTGCCGTATTTGGGCTGCATCAAATCCACAAGTGTGTCTGCCAACTCCTATGCATTCACCGAAACTAACAGTATGATGCAGCTTTACTGCTTCTTTCATCATCGGCCCGTACTTTTTTGAAGAAATCCGTCCCCGTGGACCGGTGACTTGTTCCATCAATTCAGGCAGGTATGCCGATATGCTTAAGAATTTTGTGATACCACGATTGCAGGAAAAAGGTTGTCTGGATTCTAACATTTTTATGCAGGATGGTGTGCCACCGCACATCGGACATCAGATGCAGCAGATGTTGCGAGAATGTTTTTCAGACAACAGAATAATTAGTCGTGCATTTCCCATGGTATGGCTACCCAGGTCGCCTAATCTCAATCCTTGTGATTTTTGGTTATGGGGATATTTGAAAAGCCTTGTGTATCAAGCACATGTTCCTGACCTCTCAACCTTAAAGGATCAAATAATGTTACATATAATTAATGCAGATATGCTGCGAGCTGCCGTAGAAAATGTCGTGTATCGCATGCAGTCATTGGAACAGCACACTGGTGGTCATACTGAAACACATTTGTAATTAAAAATAAAACATTGTTTATTGTTTTTACTAAAGTTGGTTTGTATGGTATTTGTTCATTTGACAATTAGGTATTCATTGTTTTCTTGAAATAAGCGCCCCCTATGCTGACTTTTGGTACTATTTTTTTTTTTTTTTTTGCAGAAATCGAAACTGCATGTTCCACTAAATATATACACCAAAATGTTTTGCATTTGGCCTAACAGAATTCCTGCTAGCGAGCTCTGAACACCTCACATTATTTCTTGCCCACCCGGTAAATCGCTGAAAGGAGAGAGAAGTTATCTGAACAACATGCGAAGAAAGGGAGAGAGTGAGAGAGCAATGGAGGCAGGAAACTGGCAGGAACTAAAGGAAAGTGATAATTGCGCATGCGCAGAGAGAGGACGAGCGAGCTAGCGACGCTTTTATATTTGCGGTGAGACGAGCTGGCGACAAAGAGCAACAACTGACGTCAGCAGTGTGACCTTGACGAACCCCCCACTGCAGGCGGCAACGAGCTGTCGCTAGCGACCAGGTCGCTCCTAATTTTTATTTGCAGCGGGCCTTAGGCGTACAATGAAAAATGGGTAACAAATATAAGGCATGTTGAAAAAAATGGGTAATGAATGCTCGGCCTTTTGGAAAAAATGGCTAAAAAACTAACCTGTTTTCATGGGTTCATTTTCACTGAATGTTCACATTCAGAAATTGCCTAATTTCATCAAAAAGGAGCCCGAGCAACGACGGGTAAAACAGCTAGTGTTCCAATAGATTTTATTTTATTAATTGTTATTATTGCCTTGGGTGCCTTGATTCTCTCCTCATTGGCCGGACCCGGATGCAGAAGGTTTTAGTTATGTAAGTGGGATAAATAAATAATCTTTAATTGGCTAATATTATAATTCAAAGGCGCAGTCTTTTCAAAATTATTCAAATTCTTCATTTGAACATTTTTTATAATCTTTATCCCCCGGATCCCTACAGTAGGTCAAGAATGAAATACCATGTACAGTTTTAGTGGTAAACAAAATTTTTCCTATAAACATGGGTCTGGAAATGCATCCTTACAGAGATAATGCAACTTGTACGAGGTAGGAATGCATTACAGTAGGTGTTCAAAATGCCGACCCTGAGCTTCCATGCAGCTGTTTAGTCTGCGGACGAGATTTTCGCGAAATCTGGTGAAGATGTCCGGAGAATCACTGACTCCTTCACACGCTGTAACAATTTTAGATACAAGGTCATTGGGATGTCCACCAGCTCCGCATTAGTCAAGCAATCCATTGTACGACAGTGGAGTTACATGTTTCGTTTCCTCTTTTAAAGGAGAGAACACGAACAATATACGGTACTTCTTTAGATCCTAATTTGCATGGACCCTACCACTGCTGTCCGAATAACGCACATCCATTCCTACTTCGTACAAGTTGCATTATCTGTGTAAGGATGCATTTCCGAACCCATTTTATAAAAAAAATATTGTTCCCCATTACAAACGGTACATGGTATTTCATTCTTGACCCAACTTTCTGAATCACTCTATATAAAATCTGTCAAAATAATAAATATGAGGTTCCTCATCTCATTTACAGGAAGTATTACATATGGCTCAGTTTCATTAATTTTCACTTTCCCATAATTTGATTTTCATTTTGCCATTTGATTGCATAAAAAGTCTTAATTATACCAAACAATTCTACAGCATTCTTCAGCTGCTTTTTACACCCTATGAACTACCTGTCTGAAACAATTGAAAAAATATTCTACCAGCCTTGCTTCAACACCAGGCAAATGTAACAAATGAGGAATTATTTCCTCAGTAATTTTTTCACATGTCTATAGAAAAGACACCCATTCATCAGCAGGCACAGTTAAAGAACAAACATTTCCTGATTCTCCCTTATAATTTTTCCACAGCAAAATATTTTTTTTCAATGACTGGTGAAATTGCTGTAGTATTGTCTCAAAAACCACCTTGACCACGAATTTAAAAAAATGTACGCGTACCCCTAGAAAAAATTATTTCTCTGTATGCCAAAAATAAAAATAGGCTAAACTAATTTATAACAAGTAGCAAAGACTGAAACGAGAATCCGAGAGTGAGATCGGGTGAACATCTCACAATGAAGGGTGGCATCAACCAACATATTTTCGTACGTTTATAAAAAACAATTTAGATCCAGGTAATGGAATTTATTTATTTTATTTATTACTTTATTCCAATCGCAATTCGATTTTTAAAAAAAAAAAATGTACAGAAATTTGAAAAAAATCACTTTAAAAAGAGGAATTTCAAAAAAATTAATTACAATTTGTCACTTTTAAAAAACAGCAATTAAACAAAAAAAAATTAAATACAAGGTTCATTCAAGCTAAACGATCTTCTATTTTTTTAATTTTGTGTTTATTGCTGGGTTTTTTTTTTCCTTTAATAAATTAATCATAAAAAAATAAATGACCCACATCTAATAATTATCAAGCGTGAAATCCTTAACTCTTTACGAAAATTTTCGAAAAGGGAATTGCTTATAGAATTGGTCAGATAATTTTCTGTTTTTTTTAATAACTGTTTATTTTTAGCATCAGTTTGACACAGATAAAAAAAAAAAAAATGCGTATGCACGTTTTGCAGAGTGCATCGGGAATTTGCAGCCATTGTATTCAACTCTTTTTAATCCTCTCCTCTCATCTTTGTTAAAAAAAAATTCACTATTGAGAAACGGCCTATAGATGTCCTCACTAACCGACAACATGGTGGATGAAAGGGTGATCGACACCTTTGTAAATGTTCGAAATTTCGGAAAATTATATATCGAATATTTGTAAATATCAATATTTCATTCATCGAGAAAAACACTACTCTGTATGAAGTTTAATTCACTTATAGGCATATGGTTGCATCCGCTGCATCATCACCCTTTCCCAGCTTTCACAAAAAACACCAGATGCAGGTCAGTGGATGGCGCTTCTCAATAGGAGCCATTTTGTTTATAAGGACCAGCCATTTATCGCGTTTTTAGAGATATAAACTTTTTTATTTATTATGGTATCAACCAGAAATAAAAAACATCTCATTCTAAATAAAACCATCTGGGTCATTTTGTGACCACCCATGCACATGGGAGGGGCCTACTCGAAGACCAAGGGCATAGCCAACACCGACGTGGTGGGGGACGAGGGTCCGGGACTTGTGTAATGTGAAACTAAATGTGTTCAAGCAGCGGACATGCAATAATTTGAAACTTATAGTTTATTCACAATGCAAGTGAATATAGAATAAATGCTAATTTATTTATAACGTACTGCTATGCTTGAGTGAAACCAAAAGATTGACTAAGCAGTTATTTTTCATTATCAAAAACATATTTCCCTTAACGTGATACTCTACAATAGAAGGTCATAACTTAACTTTGATCACCTTCAATGTTTTTCTCAATTTCTCCTTAATTAATTTCAGTTTTTCAGGGACCCTGGGACAATAACCCACACTACCATCTGATCACAAATGTAAACAATAACACTCTCTAGAGACTAAACAAAACCAGCACTATTCATAATTAAGCCCACAAACTGATTTGTGCTCCAGGAAACTACAATTTTCTACCATAGGTTAATAAGCTGATGCTCACTACTAAAGTTTTGCTAACATGGCTCTTAACCCATGCATCAATACATAGCATTTGATAATACGGAGGGCCAAGAACACGTCATGCCTTTCTTTTATTTATTAGCTTAATTCTTCAGCTCACCCTTATTCCGTGGCTGCTAGGAGCAATTGAGCTTGACGGAGAAAGGCAGTAACCCCCATGCAATTAAACGATTCTCCACAAAGATGCTCAACACCCCCTCCTGCATTATCACCCGCTAGAATGCAGCGTGCTTTTAGCGGCTTCACTATAAACTAATACCTCTTTTAACAAGTTAACAGCAATGAGCAACCGCTTCCAACTTAAAATTAGAATCATACATTATTGAAATGAATTCAATTTCAATAAACATCAGATCAGTAATAACAAATACTCTGAAGCTGTAGTCACAGTCTTAAGTACTGTTAAATGACACAAGTAACGCGATCGTCAGCACTGTTCGCTTGGGACAGCATTAAACTCAATATGAAACATTATCACGAAATCACTCTCTTTCATTGGGCAACTAACGAAGGAACCCGGAAATAGGTAAAGAGGCAGAAAACAAACAATCTCACCATGTGACGCATCCATTTGGCTCGATGGCTTCTCAACTTAGAAGATTCTCGAAAAATCGCTCCTTTATCGAACAAACTGTGCCTTGCCGGCTTGCACACATTTCATCGTGTTACTTCGCAGGAATACAGTAAAATCGGCAAACCGATGAAACACAACACTCCTTTAATATTTAGAACAAATTGCGGTTCGTAATTCTTAATGCAAACTTAAGATCAAACTAAACAAAATTACGCTTCTTGCCCGACGAAAAACTTTTGCCGTTATGGCGGTGTTCTTAAACATCGCTATTATGCAGACAGCCATTCTCTCTCCACAGCAACAATGTAGAAAAAGACCACGCTTTTCGCCCGACGAAACAAACTTTCGACTTTATGGTAGCGTTCTAAAACATCGCTATTTTACAGAGAGCCTTTCTCTCTCAACAGTGACAACATAGCCACACAACCAAAAAATTAGAAAGAACCTAATCATAACAATTGCCTATGTTCCTATATGAAGTGATTGTCATCACTTCTACGAACTACAATAATAAAAATCCCAACTGGGATCGTGATTTTTAATTCACACATTGTTCCAGCTTCTGACGTTTTAAAGGCTCTAACAACAATACTTAAACATAATTAACAGTATAACATAACTCTTATTATAAGACTATAAAAAAATTACCCTGTACACAGGTTTAGAGCTAGGGCTCACCAAATTCAAACCAAAACGACAAAAATAAACGCACTCCCCCCTACATATAAACTGAGCTGATTAACGTTTTATCAACTAAGAATAAAAAATTCCCAAAACGAAAAATCGCGAAGAAAATAATGATTTATCATTATAAAGAGCATATATGACTGAGTTCTCCCCCCTTTACACCAAATCTAAACTGACTACAGCCACATACGCCCCCCTTAAGCCCCCAAAAGCACCCGGTTCTTTACATACCCTAAGCTGCACGGCTTAAACAGGATGGGCTTTTACCTACACTAAAATTACTCTTATAACCCAAAACTAAGTTAAGTAGCAGAACCCTTGCTTGCGTCCTCTATATTTCCATAAAGGATCAGTTTTCTGCAAATCACTATCACTTACTCGCTTTTTGCGCGTACCCTTACGATCATCACACTTTGACTTCACCTACAAGACAGACTTCGGTCGAATGTTGCGAACCACCGGATCCCAAGTATATTCCGTATGAGGCGTGTCGACTGCTGAAACCTCATCACTAACCCCGTGCTTCGACTCTTTAGCTAGTGTTCTTTTCTCTTCTACAAACTCCTCAGTTGTGTTTCGCAGTCCCACACCCACACTATGTTCTTAAGAACCTCTTCACATTCGGTGTAGGCCTCTACCATCGTAACCGCTGTGGTGACACTTACATTCATCATTTCAATATTAGTGGCACAACCAGCATCAACCGTTTCTACCGATGTCGTGCTGCCCACATCAACTGTTTCAATTAAAACCGGCATATCACCTGTTCCCGTCTCTTTCGTTTTTGGCCTTGCTTCATGTGTTTATCCAAGCACATCTTGTGACTTAATGATCTGCACAGACCCTCGATCAACAACCTGGATGTCATTAAACCTAAGGCCTCTCACTTTAATTCGCTTACCAGCTAACTCCCATATTACCCGAAACGGCCCATATCGTACTCTCTGACCCCATCAACGCTTAGTAATCAGTACCAGACTACCTGGTTTTACAAGCCCAGGCCTGCTAATCCTGCACCTGCTTATTTTCGCATGAGGTTTTTCCTTGTCCTCCACATAAGTCTGCGTCTGTTTCTCGCACACGGAGCGCATCGAACCAGGTAACTCACCTTTGCCTACAATCGAAGTGGATGGAGAAATAAAGGATATCCCTTCTAGGACATCCGTTCCTAGAATGCCATCATATGGCCTGTCAGCGAAAGAATGCAATAAAAAATTGCATCGGGTTAACTCTCGACCCTGTACTTTTATGTCTATGGTCACCTCTTGAGTAATATGCATGCAAAATCCATCAACCGTCCTCACAATCCTATCGACCTCGTGCACAGGGACTTGTAGTAGCTGGTGACACAGTTCTGTGTCCAACATTGACACTTGAGACCCTGTCTACCAACATGTCGATCAGCTGTCCCTGTACCCGCACACCAACCCGGTATAACCGATCCTGTCCCCACTTCAACACGATTGGGGATTCGTCCACCTGAGAAGCTTGGGTGGAGTCAGATGGTTCCCTTTGCTGGCGGCAGTCCCTCGCGAAATGTCCTTGGGCGCCGCACTTAAAGCAACGGTTATCTCTCTTAACCGTTCGGGGTTTTCCTCTTTTTCTTTCAGCAATTTTTCTACTAACACCTTCAAATCGGCTATGTCCTTTTTGCAAGAGCACCCCCTATTACTGGGACACCCCTTTTCCATCTTTTTTGGCTGGAAACCAACCTCCTCTTCGCCATCAGTAAGTGCTGCCGTACGCGCCCCCAGCTCCGCCCCACTCGATTCTCCATGTTGCCCCCTTTCAATTTCTTCAGACTCGAGGGCACACTTAATTGCGTCATCGAATGTTTTGGGTGCTTTGGCTGTCAACAACTTTCTATGAGGTGTTAAGGACCCTCGACGAAAACGCTGGAGCAGGAGCTGCTCACGGGAGGCTTCCATTCCAGGGTTATCTAAAATAAATCTGTCCAGTGCCACCTGTAGTCTGCTAGCAAATTCCATTATTGATTCCTTACGGCATTGAGCAATGTCGTATAACTCCTTTCCAAAATCCCTTTCCGCTTTAACCTTCTCAAATATTTGTTCTAATTGTGAACAAAATTGAGGGTAACTGTCAACATCGAACAATTAGAGTTCCACAGCCTTGCATGCTGTGTTCCCTTAAATTTAGCCTTAGCAATGATCAGCTTGATTTCGTCTGACCAGTGCCCCAATTCCCCAATACTCTCAATAGCTTTTAGAAAGCCTTTTACACTAATGCCACTCCCATCGGCAGAGAACACAGGCACAGTGCCCATGTACCCAGCCATCTTAGGTTCAGGGACCTCCCCCACATTCTCCCCTGCACCTCCGTTGTCAGGCATGCTATATCTCTATACTCAATTCAACCACAAAGTAAACTTTAAACCCAAAATACCCACCGATGCTACTACCAATGTTCACTGCTTAAAATTAGCTCACAAATGAAATAAATCCTGCACTCAAGGACCACAAGTCCCTGTTCGAGCACCAAATGTGACCACCCAAGCACGTGGGAGGAACCTACTCGAAGACCCAGGGCAAAGCCAACTCCGACATGGTGGGGGATGAGGGTTCAGGACTTATGCAATATGAAACTAAATGTGTTCAAGCAGCAGACATGCGATAATTTGAAACTTAATAATATAATTTATTCAAAATGCAAATGAATACAGAATAAATGCTAATTTATTCATAACATAATGCTATGCTTGAGCGAAACCAAAAGATTGACTAAGCAGTTATTTTTCATTATCAAAAACTTATTCCCCTTAACTTGATACTCTGCAATATAAGGTCATATCTTAACTTTGATCCTTCAATGTTTTCTCAATTTCTCCTTACTTAATTTCCGTTTTTCAGGGACCCAGGGACAATTACCCTCACTACCATCTGATCACAAATGTAATCAATAAAACCAGCACTATTCATAATTAAGCCCACAAACTGATTTGTGCTCCAGAAAACTACAATTTTCTACCATAGGTTAATAAGCTGATGCTCACTACTAAAGTTTTGCTAACATGGCTCTTAACCCATGCATCAATACATAGCATTTGATAATATGGAGGGCCAAGAATGCGCCATGCCTTTCTTTTATTTATTAGCTCAATTCTTCAGCTCACCCTTATTCCGTGGCTGCTGGGAGCAATTGAGCTTGAGGGAGAAAGGCAGTAACCCCCATGCAATTAAACGATTCTCCACAAAGATGCTAGACACCCCCTCCTGCATTATCAACCGCTAGAATGCAGCTTCACTATAAACTAATACCTCTTTTAACAACTTAACAGCAATGAGCATCCGCTTCCAACTTAAAATTAGAATCATACATTATTGAAATGAATTCAATTTCAATAAACATCAGATGAGTAATAACAAATACTCTGAAGCTGTAGTCACAGTCTTAGGTACTATTATATGACACAAGTAACGCGATCGTCAGCACTGTTCGCTTGGGACAGCATTAAACTCAACTTGAAACATTATCGGCAAACCGATGAAACACAACACTCCTTTAATATTTAGGACAAATTGCGGTTGGTAATTCTTAATGCAAACTTAAGATAAAACGAAACAAAACTACGCTTCTCGCCCGACGAAAAACTTTTGCTGTTATGGCGGCATTCTAAAACATCGCTATTTTACAGAGAGCCTTCCTCTCTCAACAGCGACAACATAGCCACACGACCAAAAAATTAGAAAGAACCTAATCATAACAATTGCCTATGTTCCTATATGAAGTGATTGTCATCGCTTCTACAATAATAAAAATCCCAAGTGGGATCGTGATTTTTAATTCACACATTGTTCCAGCTTCTGACGTTTTAAAGGCTCTAACAACAATACTTAAACGTAATTAACAGTATAACAACATAACTCTTATTATAAAACTATAAAAAAATTACCCCGTACACAGGTTTAGAGCTAGGGCTCACCAAATTCAAACCAAAACAACAAAAATAAACGCACTCCCCCCTACATATAAACTGAGCTGATTAACATTTTATCAACTAAGAATAAAAAATTCCCAAAATGAAAAATCGCGAAGAAAATGATTTATTATTATAAAGGGCATATATGACTGATCCCCCCCCCCCCC
>JAHWFO010097126.1:0-17437 GCA_023313115.1 Rhysida immarginata | reverse complement strand
CAAATTATATTGGGGTCATTCCACGTCAGTTCAGGCAGGCATTGGCATGACCTCTCGGATTTTAATGAAATTTGATATATACTATTGCCCTAGGGAGTTGGTAATGAATGCCAAATATTATTTATTTGCCGGCCAGGTGGCCGAGAGAGCTAGGGCATAGGCTTTCTAGTTCTCGAGTGCGCCTGGTCGTGGGTTCGAATCCCGCCGTGGGCATGAATGTTTGTGTTTGTCCCGAGCTGCATACAGATATAACTTGTCTAAAGGGCACAAAATGACTTTATTAGTCGATGCCAAAATTGCTAATAAACCAACTAACCAAATATTATTTTTTTTAAATTTTTATAGAAGTTACGGACATCTAAAATTTTCGAAATTTGAGTGGGGGCCTTATCTATGAAGTACTGTAACTTCGGTGGTATTTTACTTAGAAAGATAGATGTGAATGGTGACATATGAAAGCTCTTTAACTGTAGATTCTATATGACTTTTTTAAAATTATATTACGCATGTGCAAATATTTGAATTTAATAACTAGATGGAACCAGTCAAAACTTGACAGTAAACATGTGTGGTTTCACAGAAAAAGGTTCCATTAGAATGTATGGAATTCTTATAGAATACCTGTTAGCAATAGTTAAAAAAAAATCAAACCCCTCCCCCCTTTGTTACCCGGGCTTGTGACCAGCGTCAACGGAGTTACACTCAAACAGACACACAGAATCTTAGCATTTATACTGCCCATGGATAAATAGAGGTTGTGGAAGATAGAATCAAATCAAATCAAATTAAACTTTATTGAGATTTTTTACAATCCAGTGCAACACTTTTTTTTTCCAAAACATAATAAACAGGAGTTTCTCGATGAATCCTTATTCAAATGATAAAACAAAAGAATAAAATATATTGGCAACCATAAAAGTTGGAAAAAAAGTTGAGAAAAAAAATGAAACCGCATACCCCCTTGTAAGGTACCTTCTGGTATAGTGTTTCATATCTGATTACACTTTGAATGTTTTTCTTCCAGTGAAGGAAGACTGTAAAATAACAATCTGTCCAGCCCTAAAGTTTTCTTGATTTATTCGTGCAAACTGTGTCTGCATGGCCAGAATATCTAACATTTGGGCCACATATTTCTTCTATTTAAATTGCACATACAAAAATTTAGTGTAGAACATCTTTGTATACTACATTAAGACTTCTATTAGCTTTTGGCACTATTTGTTGTTGTTAAGTGATCGCACCCGAGACATCGCTACATATAACTGGCCATGGCTAAAAACAGGCTGAGGTAAATAAATTCCAACACGGTCTAAAGTTTGCCCTTGGGCTTTGTTAATTGTCATACAAAAAGCCAAATGGATAGGAAATTGTCGCCTTTTAAAAGAGAAAGGGAGTGTTGTGTCTGATGGTGATAAATCAATTCTATTAATTAAAACTCTTTGTCCTGCTCTTTCTCCAGTGATGATTTCCAAATCTAAATAATGGTCATACATATTCCTGAAAATTAATCTAGTTCCATTTAAAAGTCCTTGGGTAGCATTTAGGTTTCTTAACAGCATTACAAATGCACCAGCTTTTAACATGAGTGTATGTGGAGGCAAACCACTGAATTCTAAACTATTTAGGAATTCTATTGGAAATTGAAGAATTTGGTTTTCGTTTTCTGTTATGAGATTATTTACGCTAATATATATCCTCAGTGTACCAGGTACATTCATTATAATGTTCATTTTTGGGAGCAAGAATAGCAAACTTAGAAAATGAATAACATGATCTGGTGAAGTGAAATGTTTGCCAAATATTTCAGATACAATATCTTCTTTCGCAGTAATTTCTAATGGCAAATCAATAACAGAAGAACCATTTGATATTCGTCATTGACTGTGACTGAAGGATACTCTCCATCACCAATTTTAAGTAGAAAATTTGAAAATTTTAATTCATCTGAGGTAGCCATATTTTAGCCACCTTAAAACATGGCCAAAGAGGTGAAAACTTAATGCAGTTTTGAGTTATTGTTTGTCGTGAAGCATGTGGAACTCCTGGTAATACCTGTCTAAAGTCTCCCCCCAAGACAATTATTTTCCCACCAAAAATAATATCATTGCCCATTATATCTTGCAGAAGTCTATTTTGTATAAGGCACTGATATACAAATGTCTTTCCAGTACCACCAGGACCATCTATGAAATATGCATTGCTTTTATCTGTATTATTCTGTTGAATTATTTGAATGATTTCAGTAATGATCAAAAGTTGTTCATGATTAGCTTGTTGAACCATCAAGTTAAAATCAAGATTTGGATTTTTAAGAAAACTGATCTTGTCGTCAGTTTCTAAAAAATCATTAATAAGTGGGAGGTTAAATGATGAAAGAGAAAAACCATGCAATTTAAGTGTTTCATTAATATCTCTGAGACTAAAATAATAAGCTTTATTCTGGGTGTGAAGCTGCAAATAATCTTCACTAAGGGCATCTTTAAAAGTAACCCATAATTGAGCAGTGTTTGATGGTTGTTGAGAAATGGCAATAAAAGAAAATAACTGTCTTAATTGAAATGGCATCTGAAAAGCTGTTGCTTCATGCAAACAATGAAACCATTCCTTATCATCTTGAACCATTACATGTTGCAATCCTGCTTCCTCGAAAGTAGAAAAAGTAACATTATTGACTGTCCTTAAATCTTCAAAAGACGTAGCCCCTACTATATGAAGCAACAGTAACCGAAGATGATACCATTCAGATTCAGCAGGGGAACTGTTATACATTCTACGAATTATTTTACAAAATTTAATGCGTTTTTTCCAAATACACTTTGTTTTAGCCCAAACATAGTAAACAGGTGTTTCTGGATAAATGTAAGGGCTTTTTGTTTTTGAGTCCTTATTCAAGTCCGTGCAATAAGTTGTGTATTTCTCAATTCTTAAATAACAAAGGAACCCCACATAGACTAATCGCTTTAACAATGGAGTTCTTGTATGGCTATGTATGCTGAAATTTTTTCGTTTTCGCGGTTTATTTTGAAAGAAACAATTTCGCACTCTCTTATTTTGCAAGCATCTATAGTAACTTCAGACGAGTAACATATTTCAATTTGGTGGAAATCTGTGACATACATGTTCGAGGGATTCCCTTGTAAGTAAAGCTTCAGTAGTATTTTCTTCATGAAAATATACTTGCTGTTCCTGTGGTAAATGGGCGGGCAAGCGAATGAGTGTATGAGATTGTTCATGCATTGGATATGAAAAAATTTTATATGCAGCTTCACATGGACTAACATATCGAGTGTTTAGGAAAGCAGAAACTTCGTAATGATGAAGTAAACCACCTTCTGCAATAACCTGCACATTAGCACAGTCATGGCCTTTGTAAACATACTTATGTATATATTTTATACTGTGAACACTTGCACAAACTTCTACATTTATGTGGGCTTGAAAATAAAGTAAGCGAAAGGGATTATAAGGAACTATATAATGGTTGTCAACTTCAACATTATTACCATGATTATGTTTGGTAATAGTTCTGCCATTTTTTCTCCTTTTGTAAACTGGATAGCCATTAACATTTTCTTTTGTTTCATGTACAAATTCTTTTGGAAATTTCTTTTTGCATTTACCATCAGTCATACAAACTGAGTTTGGATTAAGACTCCCGCAAGGACCATGTACCATATATGACATTTAACTAAATTATATAATACTGTATCTCTGGGGTCTGGAATTTCTGCAGAAACAGAAGTTAAATATTTCTCTAAATTTACAATTATCTCGAAGACACAACAATAAATGAACATGGGGCAAACCTCTCTTTTGAAATTCAACTGTATATAAATATGTTTGTACTACGCCAAATATTTCTTTTTCATTTATCAACCGTAAAAGTTCTTTCACTTTTGCATGGAAAACACGAACAGTGACATCTGGTCTGCTAATAGCTGTTTCAAAAGAATGTATGCTATTATTATTTCTGTCAATAAAGGGTTGCATGTAAATGTTAAGAAAATATCTGGCTTACCAAATTTTCTTACCATTGCCATTGCATCCTGATAGTTTTGAATCATATTTCGAGGACTACCAGTGAAGGAAGAAGGTAAAATAACAATCCGTCCAGCCCTTAAGTTTTCTTGATCAGCTCATGCAAACAAAGCATCCGCAAGGCCAGCGTATATATCTACTCGCAATTTTGCCTGTTGAGTACGGATAAATTTCAATCTGTCACCTTCAATGCGACAGTAATAATCAACAATCAACTGTTGAGTTAATTTTCCAGCATTAATTATTGGGTTGAAATTTCCCTTAGGAGGACATCCTCGACCCATAAGTCTGTAGGATACATACTCTCGCACTGTTAGTTTTACGTTCTCCTCCAGCTAGCAGTGAAATATGCCAATCTGGATCCCCACAAGGCCAAATCAATACATAAGACATTGGATCCCAGTGCATGCTGTCAAAATCTAGACATTGGATCCCAGTGCATGCTGTCAAAATCTAGACATTGGATCCCAGTGCATGCTGTCAAAATCTAGACATTTTAATCCACCCTCTTTGGCATAAACATTTATGTCTCTATGAGATGGTGGAGCACCATCGTGAGATTCAAAAATTGCTGCAACTTCTGAACAATTTTGTTCATTGGAACGGTGAGGATCTGACAGAGGTTCATGTAAAAGCGCATAACAAAATTGACTGGCTCTCTCTGTTGTTTTAAAGCTAATTCATGATATTTTGGTGCATTGTTTTGTAGCACTTCACATAAGGATTGCAGTTACTTCAAGAATTTCAGTTCTGATGGAGTTATTCGCAGCATTTTCCAATCTAATTTCATTAGCAGCAGAAAAGTCTAAAATGAACAATTAGCCATAAGAAGCATTGCATGGTTTTTCGGAATACAAAGGTGAAATTTTGTTGTGTACTGTACCTAGAATTTTAAAACAATAGGGACCATAACCAGGAGGTAACTTTATATTGGCACCAAATGACACAAAGGATGATGCATTATTATATTGTTGAATATGTTGTCTAAAATTTTTTGACATGTCACTGTTTCCTATGAATAAAGCTTTTATATCATCAATAATACATATTTCAGGCAATTTGAATTTTTTGTTACAACAACATAAACTGAAATAACCAGCCTAATTCTTTTCACATAAAAAATGCAAGGCACTACAATAGGAACAGATACTGTTTAAATCACCTAAATTAGATGGTGGTAAATTTGAAATGTTATCAGAAACAGCACATCGATACTGAATTTTAAATGGCTTGAATGGCGCTTTTTTTTTTCTTTTGGCATATTATTTTTTATTTTTGTCTTTCCGTTTCTGTTTACTGTTTTTTGTAGCAAAACACTGTAGTGGCCATCATAACCATTTCCATCGTACAATAAATTTGCGATTATTTTCCCTCTAGAGTTTACACCCAACTACTATCATGTAACACTACTATCATGCGAGTGAAATACAGTGACGAAAATATTAAAAATTCTGAGTGGTCACCATACGTTCCATTTCTTGACTTAATATTAAAGTAATTATTTTCATTAGAGATAGGAACACCGTAAGATGAATCACCAGTAACGAAAGAATTATTGAAAGTCCAGTTCACAATTTTACCGCGGATAAGCGAGTAATGATCTTCGGTGCCATAAATACATACTGACAGGGATCGAAATAGACAGTTTCCATCCCCTTCAATTTTTCGAATATAGTAAGAGCTTAAAGATCTCATAATACCTTATGAGAAAAAAAAATGATTTAACTAAATATATAAAATCAAAATAGCTTCAGAACAATGACTGAATATTGTCTTCTCACAACAATCCCTGGCCTCGGACGAATATTCGTAACTTTCTTTGTTGCTTCAGATGCGCATGAGCAGAAGTGCCGATTTTGGTCTTACAAAAAAACCTTTGCATTTTAATATGCAGTATAAGATATTTGATTTATGCAAATTGCTCAAACGGTGTGTAATTTTTTTCGTTAAAAATATATTAATATCTAACACATACTTTCATAAAAACATTAACAAAAAATTCAAAACCGTGTTTTGCTCAGTTTTAAAGAAATTCATTTTTAATCGGTGGAAGGATGGATCATAATACTGTTCCTATTAACTAAACAGTTGGTGGCCTTACAGTATTTCCTTGACAAAGCCGGGAATAAATGGCGAAACTAGTTGGAACTCCTGACGCCCCTCTGTTATACTGTAAGGCCACCACCTGTTTAATTAATTTTTAAGCTTGAGCTCCAAGCAGTGGGAGTCAGGTAATAGGGACTTGACTACTCGTACAGGGAAGAGAAAGCATGTAATCTTGAGACCATTCATTTATTTATGTTTTATTATTTATATAAACAGTATTATTAATTATAATTACACAAAAAAATAAAATCAATAGTAGCATTACAATAATAATTATATCAATAGGAAAAACGTTTCTTAGAACTTCATATTTTATTTTTCAGAAGTCAGAAAAGTATTGAGCACCTGTTAAATAAGAAGATAATTTAGTAAGAACATATAAATTTGCATTATGATGTTAATTGTTAGTAAAAGATAAAGTATATTTACTTTACACTTCCTCAGAGTCAGTCCCTTCTGAGTTACCCTGAAGAATGAGATGACTTGCAGAGGCAGCTGAAGTTGATACAGGCTTCATTATTCAGGCGATTCAAAACTTAGCGTGCAGTAGTGCATGGAAAAGTGTACAGCACACAAATTAATGCACTTTCTGCAGAACGTCTTAGCTGATCGAATCATCTTGTGTGGCATCTGGCCTGCACGTTCGCCGGACCACACACCTCTCGATTTCTTCTTTGGGGTGCCTTGAAAGGTAAAGTGTATGCAACAATCCACACACTTTGCCTGAGGTGAAGAGGAAATCACAACTGAAGTTAAGCAAATCTTACCAGCCATATTGAGTGAAGTGTTTCAGAACGTGCAATTGCTCTTTTATCTTGTCATCAGGAATTAAATGTCCCTTAAGGTGCTTTTTCTTCTTTGGGAAATGGTGAAAGTCGCAAGGTGCAAGATTTTTCATCTTTGAACTGCAGTTTTTCATCTTTGAACTGTAGGCACTGCAACACCTCTTATGTGTGGCGACTGTTTGCGGGAGAGCGTTATCGTGCTGCAGAAGATGGTCCAAAGCTGCCATTCAATCCTGGTGTCAAAAACAACCCTGGTAGAGGCGTCGGCCATGACAGCTGAGGTTCCTGGTTCGAACCCAGGTAGCAGAATTTTTCCTTCCATTTTTCGATAGAAAAATCTTTACCTGATGCTTGGTAGGAGTACCTCCAGTTATAACATCATTTATTATTTAACAACTCTGGACTTCCTCTGTGACGGGTTCACCCGAGTGGTCACACGTTGGTGCAGTGCGTGGAAAGAGATGGGGATAATGTTGAAAAGTGAATAGTGCATTATATGGAGGAGAAATTTATGTAAAACATATCAGATACAAAAAGAATTTTGAAAGTCGGTTAACAAATATAAACGTTACAGCCATGGAGGCATCACTTTTCAATCAACCCTCGTATCTTCTTTATGTTTATTAAATTTTTTTTTAAAAACTTAATGAGTTCACATTGAAAGCAATAAAAAACAGCTGTAGAATGTTTAAGACAATCGGATATTACCATAAAATTTATATTTTTTAGGATGCCTTGTCCATCTGAAGAACTGTAACATACAAACGGATGTATTGTGGCTTGGAACTCGAGCTTTAAAAATCAATATCTTCAAAACGGAGCAAAACACAGTGTTGAATTATTTGTATTGTTTTTATGAAAGTGTGATGTGTCCTTTCCCCAGTTCGCTGCAGGCTTTACAAACACCAGTGTGGTATGCGCTGGAGAGAGGGCACATCAAGGGTACGAGACCAAATAAGCAAGGACAGTACGAATACAAAATCCTATGGCAAGTCTGAAAACAATTTATTCCAGAAATTCGTTTTTTACACCGTACAGTACAATGTGGCATCCACTTAAGACGGAGAGGTCCCTCTGAATCACGTGACTAAAAATGACGCTTATGCTGCACTGAGCGGCGCTCAAAAATGCAAAAGGTGTTAGCACTCCGACTCATGATGCCATGAACGGCCTCTCCGGTATGTCTAGGAACTCCTCATCAGGTCTGGGAGGTGAGAGATTTGCTCCCAGGGTTACCGTGTTCAGTACGAGCAACTCCGAACCCTCGAATAAGTATTCCAAAAGAAACATGCCAGAATGCGCGCAGCACCTCCTTTAGTGCGAGAGAAGGGGGGGGGGCACAGTAACCCCTCATGGCGGGAACGGGTGCTTAAACCCAGCAGCCACTGGCGAACTCCGGAACATCGTTGTTGCCATGATGCATGCAAATTTAATGTGTGCACGAACAGATTCGGCTATTGATGCTCAGGTATGTTGCTCTCCACATCTCCAATGCTCACTGCGACATCTAAACAGCTGTCGTGATTCATGTCTCAAGTGCAACTAGTTTTTGCTTAACCTTAAAGAATCAAGTCTATAACTAGTGACAACGTTTCTTCATACATTTGAGACAGCCAATAAAGTCTCTCAATGGGTGGGGCATTTGTTATGTGACACTAAAGAAAGTTGCAGCACAAAGGAGAACTGAATCGATAAGTTCCGAAGACCTCGGCGGGAGGATCCGAAGTTCAGTAGATTTTTTCACACAAAAGTATCTCGATGATCGCTGATTTTCCACGCCGTCATAAAATGTAATAAAATATCACTTACCATGTGAGATGCTTAAATCAACAGGATTACGAACCATATTCTTGCTTGGCAGCCACATGTGTTCCATCATGGCAGCCACGTGTGTTTGAGGCAGGGTCTAGACTATCTATTAACTGAGTGTGCCCTAAACACAATTTCAGAATATTAATTATTTACCGGCCTAGCTACATTGAATTTCAAGATGTTATGGACATTTTGCAAGAGTTGAAAATAGGACACTATTAAATCATTCGGACTTTAATGCGGACTTTTTAAAAAAGTCCCACCTTCAGCAGAGGCTTGTTGAAATGGCCGTGTTATTACATCTTAAACCTATTATTGATCAGCCTACACGTACCAAACATTCGACTGTGTCATTAATAGATCAAATTTTTATTCCGAACTCCTGGGGCCTTGATTACTTTAAATTTGGATACTATGCCGAGATGTGACCATTTGACAATATCTATGAATTTGAAAGTTAACAAAAATATTATCGCACACAATAGAAACAATTTAGATTTTGTCACGAAATTTAGTTTTAAGGAAGTCAATTGGACTGCTTTTAAAGAACTTATTAACTCCCAAGATTGGACAGTTTATCTGACTGGGGGAAATGTAGATAGGATGTTGCAATATCTTTCTGAAACAATCGAAATGTTACTGGGCCAAGCAGGCATGACTATAAAGAAATGTTCTTCTCGAATCAGAGGTACCATTTGGTGGACGCCGGCAATTACCAAAATAAGAATTAGAAGAAAAAACTGTTACAAACGTTTAGTTCTCCCCCCTAATTTAGAGGATATGCTGGAACTAAAAAAAATTAAATAAACTTTATAAACAGCAGATTAGGGATGCTAAAAGACAGTACTTAAAAAATGCTGATAATCAGTTTCAACTTTGGAAATTTATTAGGAAAGGTAAGATAAATAATGGGATTGTCCTGGCACAGAATAGGGCCTTGGAATATTTGAGATGGATTGACAATCCCTTTAATATTGAACCGTGCCAAATGAATCGAAAAATCCCGAGATTGATTGGAATTTGCCGTTTAACTTACCACAAGAAATTGTTTGGATAAGAAGATCAGTTAAATTGAAGCCTAATCATAATGATGGAGTATTGAACCATATTGTATTAAAACAATGGAGGCATTATTAGCCTGGTTTATAAGGAAGATCTATGAATCGGGAGAGTTTCCATTAAGGTTAAAACGAGCTATGATACGGCCTATGTTTAAATCAGGTGAAGAGAACGAAATTAGCAATTTTCGACAGATTTCAACTTTACCAACGATATATAAAATGATCGAAAAAATCATTTTCAAACCAATGATTGACTACCTTTGGAAACATCTCCCGATTGAACAGTTTGAAGGTCGATCCAATACATCGGCGTTAGAGCTGTTGTTGACAATTTTATTGGAAGCAGTTCATGCACTTGATAATAAGCATTGTTTTGTGATTGTAGGTATTGATATTGCCAAGGCATTTAACACTGTTTCCCATGCTCAACTGTTTATTGAATTAAAAGCAGCAGGTATTGCTGGTCAGACTAGGCAGTTGCTGGATGACCTTTTTACCTAGAAAACAAATATTTTAACTTTGCCAAATAATACATATATTAACAGCTCTGATCGGGGTATCCTGCAAGGTTCAGGGATTAGTAATGTTCTCTTAGCGACCCTCATCGCACCTATATTTAGTTTATCACTTAATTTTAAATTAAGGGCATTTGTAGATGACATTATTTTAACAAGAAGTTATAGTCATCAAACTGTTCATCAGATCCAACATGATATTACCAGCGATATCAAATTTAACCAAGAATGGTTCGCCAAGAGGAATGAGAATAAATATGGATAAAACCACCATTCTTAATATTGATAAAAAGGAAGCATTTAATGCTGTAAATCAAAAGATCTTGGGAGTTATCTTTGATAATAATCTAAAGTTTAAATTACAAATTGAGACTATAATCGGTCATTGCAATAAGTTGAAATTCTTAGTTAAGAAACTAAGGTCTACCTTAACAACAGATGAATTAATCATCATTTTGAAGGTTAAGGTGTTACCAAAGATACTGTATGGGTTGATTAACTGGTATATGTCTAATATATACTCCTTAAAGAAACTACGAGTGGCTTATAATAATATAATATGAACGGCCTTAAATATACCATGGAGACATTCTATCGCTAACATATGTAATAACTTGGATTTATTGACATTTGAACAAATATAAACTTAAGTTAAAAGAAATTGCAAAGGCAATTTTAGTTAAATCCCATCCAGCTCATTTCATCCAGCAATGGCTGAATATAGATACCACTATTAGAAAAGTGAAGTGTTTCCTTATCCAATCTTTGGAGATTATCTTCAGGTGGCTAGAGAAATTTTTCCCTATAATTCTATCTCTTTGTGGAATGAAATGCCTTTGCAAATACGACAGGATATTATTACATGTATATGCGACCAAGATAAATGTGTTAACCATCAACTCATATCCAAACTATTATATAATTAAGTGTAAGCAGCATAATTTGTATAAAGTGAAAGATTAACTTTGCTCCATGTGAGTGCATAATTGTTAATAATAACGAATGTTTGAGGCTCCGTCATGCCGATGATGCCGAACCATTTCGCTGTTGCTCTGCACGCCTTTCAAAACTTAATTAACTAAACTTTCATGCTATTACTTGTAACGTAAAATCCTTATTTTATGACTTAACATTTGAATTTTGGTTAAATTAGCAAATATAGAGCTAAAT
Source organism: Rhysida immarginata (assembly GCA_023313115.1). Taxonomy (NCBI): domain Eukaryota; kingdom Metazoa; phylum Arthropoda; class Chilopoda; order Scolopendromorpha; family Scolopendridae; genus Rhysida; species Rhysida immarginata. The sequence continues at coordinate 5,950 of JAHWFO010097126.1, read as the reverse complement.
TAATAAACCATGGTCTCGAACACCCAATCCTCCAAACAATGCGGGCGATCATTAGAAGCTTAAATATAACACACGAGCTTCGTTTAACTTATGGGTGTCTTTCGCTGGACCCACGTGACACCCAAACTGACCTGGAATGTCACATGTGCCTGATGAAAGACCTCGAACATACACTGTGAAGGGTTACGTTCGAGCACATTACCTAAAACAACCCATACCACCCCGCAAGCACTTCAACTAACCAGCAAATAAACCGCCATAAACAAAAAAAATACCAACAACAAATAACAAAAAAACCAACATAAATTCCCAGACAACCAACATAAAACGAAACTTGGACACCATAACAAAAATTTCTGCAACCAGTAACCACTACCCTACACCCCTCTCCTTCCTCTATGCAATGCCAAATAGTCCGGGCATGGCTGCCTCCTCAGGGAATAACGGGGTGCTGCCGGAGGCTCCTCCTGGCTCGGCTGCTCTTCCTCATGACCATTTCCTTCATCTGCAAAGCTATCTCGTGGACCCATCACTCCCAATAGCTCTGCTCTATCTTCTCCTTCTTTGGCTTCTGACCTACTTCCATATCTGTAGGAGGTTCCACGAACCCAAAAGCGTCCTCATCACCCACCTATTCCACCCTACTCTGTTCTTCCTGGTGTCCACTTACAAATAGCTCCCCATCACTTTCCTCATCCTCCTCTTCCTCAGTCACCACTTGCGTACAGGGCCTCCTAATATCTGTCCTCTTCCGTTTCCCTTTTCCATTTGCCTCTGGGTCCAACAGACAGGGCTTCAGCCTGTGCACGTGAACTATCATCCCGTTATGCTTAATAGAGTCCTCGATTTTATAATCGATCTTAGTAACTTGCCGAATCACTCCAAACGGACCGAGGAACATTGCACTGAATATTTTTTGGGTCCTCCTTTACACAACAACCATACCCTGCTTCCCACAAGTAACAAACACGTGACCCGTCCTTCAGCCTTGCCAGGTGACGTCTACGTTTCCATCCATCTCTAGCTCTGACTGCATCACCTATCTGGGTCAGCTCCTCAACTAACCTGGAATGATACTGCAGTACATTTGCTTCTCCCTATCTTCGTCGTCAGCATCACGGTGGCGACCTCCGGGTGTTCCCGGGTTAAAGCTGTACAGCAGGAACGCCGGGCTCTCCCCGAGAGACTCGTGCGGGCACGTATGCACTGCACACAGTGCAAACGCCAGCATGTCATCCCTCCGCTCGGGGTGTTCGCTGCACAACGTTGTAACGATATCGCAGAGCGACCTATTACATCGTTCTGCTATTCCGTTCGACGTTGGCTGGTACGCCGTGGTTAATTTGTGAGTGATATTCAGATTTTCACACAGCGCCCCAAACACCGCCGAGGTAAAGTTGGCGCCCCGATCGCTGATCACCTGTTGCGGACCCCGTATCGACACATGACGCTTTGGGCGAAAGCCTGTGCCACCGTCTCGGCTGTCTGGTCTGGGATTGCCTCGGCTTCAGCGAACCAGGTGAACATGTCCGTCATCACGAGGATGAACTGGTTTCCCCTGCTGGACCGCCGAACCAGACCCATGTCGATCGCCGCCTTCTGGAATTAATACAATACCCTCCTGCCAAAGGGCGTGAGACAAATTATTTCTCATTCGCTGACAGGTCTCGCAAAAACGAATTTTCCGTATCATGTCTCCTCTCATTCCCGACCAAAAACAGCTCTTTCGCAATTTATGCAGCGTTACGCTTATGCCCCTATGGCCGCCCAGTAATGCATCGTGATACCACTATGAATTTCTTCCTCATGGACTGTGGAATGCACAACCGCACCAGACCACAGGGTTACCTTGCCTCACGCCTAGCAACAAGTCTTCAAACATACACTGTCCTCTCGTACAGCATACCTCTGTTTTCGTCTCTAACGCCTGCATGATGCTCTGTGTCCACTAATCCTCCCGCTGGGGCTTCCGAAGTTCCTCACATGTAACGGGTGCCGAAACCTCGGCCACTATTGAGCAGCACTGCCATGACAGCATGTTGGCCAACACATTCTTCCTACCCACCACATACCTGTATGCAAAACCATACTCTTCCAGCTCTAGCGCCCATCTCAACACACGCAGGTTGGTGTTTTGCATGCGCTGAATGAACGCCAGAGGCTGGTTGTCAATCAAGACTGTGGTACAGTAGCCAAGAATAATATGTCGAAAGTGGCCTGCTGCCCAGACGATGGCAAGGGGCTCCTTCTTGATAAGCAAGTAGTTGATCCCCCTCTCTGCAATGTTTTGCTAAAATAAGCGATTGGTTGCAGGCCCCCCCCTCAACCTCTTGTTGTAAGACACCTCCGATGGCATTGGCTGAATCGTCAGTTGAGAGGAAAAATTCCCAATAATAAGCAGGGGTAATCAACAGAGGCTCGCTGCTGAAGAGCGCCTTGATGTCATTAAAGGCCTTCTTACAGGCGACACTCCAATTGAACGGCACCCCTTTTCTTGTCAGTTTTTTAATGGGGACCAGGACTTTAAAGAGTTCTGGCACAAAAGGGAGGTAAAAATTTACGGACCCTACAAAACTGCGGACTTCGCGTACATTCCTGGGTTCTGCCAGCTATTACATTGTTTGGATCGGGATACGCACCATCCGAAGTAATGATGTGCCCCACGTAATAATGCACGTGTGGGGTCCAAAATTGGCATTTCGCCGGTTTCATTACAAGCCCCTTTTCTCAAAACCTCCCCAGTACCCATTGTAGCACATCCACACGCTCCTGGGACGTCGCAGTAGATATCAGGATATCATCCAGGAACATATGGATGTTTTCTCCAACCCTTCCCTTGAGGGCTACCACCATATATTGTTCTTACCATCCTGGAGCAAGCATGTTAGTTGGCATTTGCCCCATGGTGACTGGAAGGCATAGCATTCCCTCAGTGACTCGGCCAACGGTATTTGGTGTTGAGGTCGAGCACTGAAAAAAACCTATGCCCCCTCAGCTCTTCCAGGATGTCTTTTATTACGGGGGTCGGGAAATCCACAGGGCTCGTATGTGCAAATCAAGAGTGATCCTAACGTCCACGTTCTTTTTCGGAACTATGTGGACTGGTGAGTTTCAAGGGCTTACTCTGGGTTCGATGATCCCGGCCTCCTTGAACTCTGCCAGTTTTCACGTGTAAGCCTCCCAATACACGTGAGGAATTCGGTATTGCCGGGTGAACAAGGGGTGCGACTTCTTGACCAAATACTCCACCCCGGCTACCTCCTCGGAGAACACGTCTCCAAACTCATAAACCGTTATATTCATAAACTCAATAACCCTCTTTGTAAATCCTCACCACAGAATAAAGACAGACAGAAGCGACACTCCCTTGATTTCCTGAGGCAAACGTGCGCGAGTGCACTCTAGCAGCGAGGCTATAACACTAACCAGCAGACAATACGATCATAGCATTTCTCTATGGTGCGATAGGATGACCACTCGTTATGTTATTAATTTTTGGTGCAAATTAGTGAAATATTAAAAACTTTCACATCATTAATATGCGTATCTCGAAAGGTAATTACTGCTCTACAATTGGATGCGGTAATAATCATGGGAATAGTGAAAAAATATCATTTTTCAGATTTCCCGAGGATGAGAGAGCAGGTTACATAACATTAATTCATTTTAACAATTACGTATCCTGTAATTATGTATTTTCTTTATCCTGTGCTTAGATTTCATGTAATTAAAATATATAAAATGTGTATATATAAAATTATTTTTGAATGTTATATTTACAAAAATGTCTAAGTATATGTAAATTGAATTGCAATCTAAAACTTCCATACAAAATATGTAGACAGAAAATTATTCATAAAAAACTTATTTCCAAGAAATGCATCGGTGCATGTAAATAAAAGATTACAATTTCTTTCCTAAATTAAATGTTATTTCTACTTTATTTGATTGCCATATTAAAATTAATTAAATCTCATGAAGCAAATACATTTTCAGATGTAAAATTTGGGCTATTAAAACTCGTAAAAATGATTTAATGAAATTTGATGTAAAAAGCTTCAGCTGTCACAAAGTTTTGCGACATGTTCGGGCTCCGATATTATTAACCGATCCGATCAGTTAAATAATAATGTCGGAGTTCGAATTGCGCCACAAGGTGGCGGCTCGAAGCGTAACTGCGCGAGCTTAGAGTGTGAGCTCTCTTGTAAAGTAAAAGGAGCCCGGAAGTGGCGGAAACGGCGCGTTGGCATGCGCAAGACGTATACGGCGAGGCGGGAAACATTGATTGAGGAGAGTGACCGTGGGATTGAAACGAGAAGGTTGCCTGAGCAGAACTTGGACGCTATTTCAAGTCTTGATAACATTGAGACTAATGGAAACCCGTCATATGCGTTGAAGGGACAGCCACCAATGAAAATTCCTACGGAGAAGGAAAGCATTTCACTCGCAGTTAAGTCATGTGCGTTGGATATTGAGTTATGCAAAACTTTTTCTGATAACGATGTTTTCGAAGTTTTTGGAATAGGAAGCCACGACTCCGATTCAGCGACTGAACACGAACTTTCTCCAGTCCTCCAGCCCGCCAACTGTGCAGCTAGCAGCCACGTCAGCGAGCCCGACTTCAGAGAGAAGCAATTAGGACTCGAGTGGAAAAAGTCTTGTCCGTTCGCCATTTTTCACAGGTCGAGTCTGCTCCATTTGTCTGTCAGCACATTAGTCGTCGTGGAAGGGTTGCCACGCTGGATTAATGCAGAAGAGTTAATCCCAGCCGGGAACAAAAATCAAGACCAGGACCAAAAGTGGACCGGAGTCTTTCCCTGGACGATTGCCGCCTACATACAGGAGAATCTCGGCGCCTTCTTCCCACTCGACAGGTAAGCCATGCTTTCTAACCTTTTTAACTGGCTCTGTCAGGTCACGTAATGTCTCTCATAATTGTCCCGCCTGCCGTTAAAGGAAAATGTCTATGCGCGCCAATTGTGATATTTTTCCAGTCCTATGCGTGTAGGATTATATGAAGAATGGAGAATTATTTTTTTTTAAGTAAATAATACAACTTTCACTTTTCCTGTGCAGCGCAATTATGAGGGTTACTTTCTTCATTGGTTATTAATCCAGTGAAGTTTTATAGGCTTAGGCTTGTTTTGCGTTTGGTCCTATCTCATCAACGGTCGTTAACTCTATTTTTTTTTTGTTGATAGATTCCCTGTGGGATCGGTCCAGGCATCAAACGCCAAGCGTGAACGCTCTCTTGTGTTGCGTTCAGTATAGTCTTTAATCATTTAATTAATCATCTTTAGAAGCAAGATTCTATTAGCGGAAGACAACGTCGGGTTGGAAGACAACGTCCGCGGTTCTTTCCTTTAAAACTTTGCATCAGAAACCGAATATCGCTTTAACACGATACTTCGGCAGTTTTTGTATGTGCTTTCGCACTGTACGTGAGTTTCCGCGCTTATGTGGAGGTCACGTAGGAATGTACTAAATTTAAAATATTATATTTAACTTAAGTTACTTTTCTTACCTGTTTATTTGTACATTCAATCGTTATTTGTCATTAAATTATTTTATTAAATAGTTATTACCTAAAGTTATGCTCTGTGTCTTTGTTTACTATTAACAATATTTATTTTTCCACTGCGCTCATAACTTTTGCGTGACACAGAGCATTTACTTTAGCGAGTGGTAGCAACGCGTGGACGTTTTACGTACCGGTGGTCTAGCGCGTTTTCAGCGTGTGTTAGCGAGTGGTAGCAACGTGTGGACGTTTTACGTTCCGGAGGTCTAGCGCGTTTTTTGCGTGTGATAGCATTTTTTTTTTCCTTTCCTCCTCGTTGGTTTATGCTTTAGACGTTTAGCGAGACATAGCGAATGGTGGCTTTGTTTTTTTTTTAGCGTCTAGTCTGGAAGTTTTTGGGTGTTGAAATAGTTGGCTTTGTTTTTTTTTTTT
>JAHWFO010097125.1:0-12394 GCA_023313115.1 Rhysida immarginata | reverse complement strand
GTGTGTGTGTGTGTGTGTGTGTGTGTGTGTGTGTGTGTGTGTGTGTGCGCGGACGTTGAGATTCCTGTGCACTTAATCACTTGGAGGAAATCCTTTTATTCTTTTCGTGGCGAAGGTGATATTTAGCCGCCGTGATTAGTGTTATTACGCGTTTGTTGATAATTGTTACTTCAAGTGGACAGGCGAATTGGAGTTTAATATTTGGTTTTTAAAAATAACTCTTTTAATGAGTTGTCACTTTGGATCCATCGTCAGGGCGATACCTTTGTGCGAGCAGTGAATGCCCCCATTATTATTTTGTTTTATTCATTTCGGCCTCGTGTTCTCGCCGCTTTTCGGTGGGAAGATCACGTGATCTGTCGAAATTTCCTCGTTCGCTGCTCGAGGTGAACAGTGCGCTCGGGTCAGTTTTGCCGAGATACTTTTCGAATGGGAAGAGCCCACCATCTTGGTTTGTGTCTGTGTGCGTCTGTCGCAGTGAGGAAATGAAAGCGGTGGCGCATTCCCTCCGCTCCAGTCGTCCAATTAGAATTGTCGTCGAGGTTACCACGAAGAGACGAGAGAGAGAGAGAGAGAGAGGGAGCCCTTGGTTCGTCACTGTCAATCGTATCTCATCCTACTACCCCTTGCTCGACTGCCCCCGTCCACCCTTAGGTGTTGTTGTCGTAGCGGCGCATTGTTCCCCCAGTTAATTAATAATGCCGTGGATAGGAACGGCGGCAGCATTAAAATGAAGTGGACTAGCAGCAGTAGCACCTAGTCGACACCACGGATACTTGTTAACTCCTTTCACTTCCCACCCTCTCGTCCCTACACTCCCTCTCCCCCCTTTCAGTCTCTCTCGCAGTCCTCGATTGCGGGTGCGAAAGGCTCATCTTGTAAAAGCGTCACCTTTCTTCGATCCTCTTGGCGCTCTTTGGCGCCTGATAAGAGTTGCCGCCCGCTTCCTTCCACTCGCCTTCGTGATGGTCAGCGAGAACATGGAGACAAAAGGACGAGGGTGGGTGGTGGTGGTGGTGGTAAAATTTTTGGCACGAAAGATACGGAGGCAAAGGGGGATGCTGTTCTGTTTCCACGACCTTTGCCCTTCCGAAACCTCTTTTCGTTATAGAAGTTTCGCTTTTCTAGCAGTCAATAAGGAGGGAGCTGGAAACCGCCGACTAAGTCGTTTGTCGTGTTGTTGCCTACCCCTATGAAAAGAAACCTCATCGTTTTAAAATTTGTAGATATGTCGGCTGAACTAAAAATGTTTTTCTTTGGTTGCTTGAAAAGCTTTTCTAATACAAATTTCAGCAAACTGTGTGTATAGGATCTGAGATTGGAATAATTTTTAGTTACTTTCGCATATGTTCAATTTATTGCGAATTTCTAAATGAACAGGTTATTTTGACCTGGCCGCGAAAATTACGTCACATGTGATGCTTTCTAAGATCGCTTGGGTACGTATTTTGTGCGTCGTTCATTGTTAGGTATACTTATTGGTACAAAACAAGAGAGAAAATGAAAATGTGTAGAGTATTACCAGTACTCTAGTAAACACATGCAGCAGTGCCCGGCACGAGAGAAAACGGAAACTGGTGCATATGTAAATGAAGAAAAAAGAACTTGTTCAACCAATCAGAAACGGACAGGAAACGGAGCATTGCTTATTTCTGGATGCCCTTGTGAAATTGCAGCGGAAATGAAACCAAAACAAAGCTGATATTCGATTAATCGACACGCTGAATACGATACTCCGATTGCCTTGCTGTGCTCTGTTGTTATTGTAGCATTATTATATCCTTTAAATAGTTAAAAACATTATAAATTCTGACTGTAGCTTGATTTTTTTATACTTTTTCTAGAACCAGGAGAGTTATAGGCGAGGTGCAGGCCGCCATGTTTCAGAAACTGAATAAAGCAGACATCTACAAACATATATTACGCATGCGCACGAGCACTATAGAAGCAAAAAAAAATTTTGAATAATCAAAAAATAACATAAGCATGTGAATAGGGACGATATTTTTATTTATTATTTTACTGAAATCTAAATTATACAAATTAGTTCTATATTACATAACGTAAAAACAACGCGTTAATTTTTTATTTTAATTTTGACCGTTTAGGTTAAATTTTACTATAAGCCCACAGCTGCGACAACCAAATCCCCCTCCCCCTCTAACGAACTGATGCCTTCACCCTTTTCCATTGATCAGAGTAAAATCTGACCACTGTTACTTTAATCGTATGTTTTCAAAATTATTTTGTACGAGGGTTGGAACTTTAATAGTGGCAGCTATTTATTTACAACTGATACAAAAGAGATACCTGATTCGAAGTGTTACTGTCCTTCAATGTAGTCACAAGCACTGTGAATAACCCGTTTCCAACGATGTGGAAGTCGTAGGATACCTTTAGCAGCGCCTTTGGTGTTGATAGTTCGAATGGGGCGGTCTATTGCCTGAGGAATCTCTGGAACAGTTCTGAAGCGAATGCCGCGAAGTGGTTCCTTCATCTTAAGGATCAAGTCGAAGTCACAAGGAGATCCCACTGCAGAACCCACCCATCATTTTGCAGGACTATGCTCGGCCGCATACAGCGCAAGCTGTAGCTGATTTGTTCGATCGATCGGGAAAGTGCTCTATCATTCACTCCTCGGACTTAAAACCTTGTGACTTCGACTTGATCCCTAAGATGAAGGACAGTAAAACTTCGAACCAGGTATCTCTTTTTATATCAGTTGTAAATAAATAGTTGCCACTATTAAAGTTCCAACCCTCGTACTTATGTCTAGAATAAATGTTTTAATTTATCCATGAAATAATCACCAGAGTCCTTCATAGCCAGCATGCTGAGTATAGGCCCTTAGATTAGGTTAGAGGCTCTCAAGCCCCTTCACGAAGTCGAGGTAGTGTCCACGGAGGGATCAGTTATTCAGGTATTGTGCAGTATGGCTTGCCGCCCCCTACGCTTCCTTTAATAGACCAAACAGTAATAGACCTTTTTTCTGGTAGTTTTTATCGTAAGTTAACCTGTAATTTCTTTGAACCTTGATCAGTGATTTTGTTTCGGGAAGCCATACGATACAAACATGTAGACTCGATTATCCGGGCTGGTTGGAAAATAAAATTCCCTGAATAATCTAAACCAGGATTGCAAAATGAAAGAAATATTCGAAAATGAATTATTTAAGTATATTTTTTTAATTAATTAAGAGATATGTTTGCTTTTCCGTTGGTAAGTTACCTACGTATGACAGTGCGTAAACTACGCAGTATTATCTTATCGACAAGAGCGACATCTTCAATCGCGACTATGTAAATATAAGAGAATACAATCGAGCTTAAGCCGACCCCGAATAATGGAGAGTGTAATGTATATCAGATAAAATTTCTGGAGTGTTGTATCATGTTGGAAACGATATTTCAAAAGTTATTCAATATTATGGTACAAATCTTTAATGGGCACTTTGCATAATTTTATAGTATGAGACTGGTTTTCTACGTTAATGAGAACGTTTTTCTTGTAGGTGTTTGGATATATTTTTTCGTTTATATGAAACTGCTCAGAATTCATCTGCGTAAAATAAGGATCTGAATGCTTTTCTCAGAGAAAGCGCAAGATGTATTTTTCCATATGGAATAATAACTGATCCAGTGAAGCCACGTAAGAGATAGGGGCTTAAAACCCGAGAGAAATAATACGTTAATACAATTAAGTTCTCAATTGAATGCTTCGAGATGGTCGGGGGAAAAACCTCCGATCTGAAATTGGTATAAAGCTTTTGCTAATAAAATAGATGTTAAAGAGCGTTCGGCTAAAATCCCAAGAAAGAAGAGCGGCGGCGGAGGTGGGCGTACGGTGCAATTGCAATTTGTTTCGAATATATTATTAGCGTGGATTTTTTTTTTTCTTTCTATTTTAGATTCTTTTACCCCCTTCCCACCTCTTTGCCTTTCAAGCAGAGTTGCCCCAACGTTCTCTCCATTTTTTTTCCTTCTTCTTTCTCTTCTTTCGCCGGCTCTTGAACATTTGTGATTCGTTGCCGAGGTAACGCTCACCATGTGGAGGACGTGCCGAGAATTCTGCATACCCCGTGATAATGCTGCAGCGTATTTTTTCTTTTTTTTTTTTTTCTTTTCCCTCCTTCTTTCCACCCCCGCAACCTTCCATCTCCTGCACCACGAGCCCTGTCAGCGCTTTTGCTTTTTTTTTTTTTTTTTCTCCTCCTCACCTTCTTTTCGAGGCCCCCCTGTCTCATTCGAAACGTCTATCTATGCTTTATATGAACACACCTCTTTTTTGAAAGTTTCGGTGTTTCTGTTCATTCCGCCGGTGAGAATTTGAGAAGAATTTTTTTTTTCTGTTGCTGTTGTTAGGGCCAACGTCCGATGAGGACCTTCGAAACGGAATTGTTTATTTCTTTTCTCTTTCTGTCTGTCAATCTCTCTATAAGGCAGAGTGCTCATAATTAAACTTTTCACCTACTCCAACGCCTCTGCGGGGAATAAATCATTGGGATCGGATTACCCGGTTGGTCAGACCAAGGAGACAGAATAGGGAAGTGGGAAGGGGTAAACGCATTTACAAAAGTAGGTGATGGTAGAGAACTGATGTTTTGTTATGCCGTCTATAAAGCCAAGGCTTTGCTCGCTCTGCGCCTCTTGGGCCACTTGCCGCCACGAAATCTTGGACACTGCAGTTTGGACAAGTATTGGCAAGAGCCCAGCAAGATGGAATACGGTTCTTAAAGAAATACCTGGATAGTAGCTAAGCCTTTTTAAAGGAATATAGCTTCTCAGTCATTATTTGCTTACTATGTAGGTTTATAAAGAGGGTGTCTGCATTGTACCTAGATTGTACAGTACAAAAGTAGGCAATAAAAGTAGAGAAATATTGCAAGCTGGCTAGATACTTTTCTTAAGGAAATATTTGTATATTACTTCAGCTTTCTTAAGAGAATTGGGCCTGAAAGGAACAACAGCTTTAAATTAAAGGTTAAATTCTTCATAGCATAGGATATCTTAAAACTTTCTATACTCACTGTTTCTGACTTTATTACAGAAATACAGGGTGACAATTATTGATCTGTATGAAAAAATTGGCGAGATTCAGTTGAAACTAGGCGGTTGAATGCAGGGCGTGTTGGGATTTTTTTGATGTGAATATGGTTTAGTTTAGCGACGAGGCCCACTTTCATTTGGATGGGTACGTCAATAAGCAGAATTTTTGCATTTGGGAGTCTGAAAATCCCCATTTCGCGATCGAGAAGTCTCTCCACCCCACACGGGTAACTATTAGGTGTGCAATGTCAAGCCGCGGAAAAATCGGTGCGATATTTATTGAAGGCACAGTGACTGCTGAACGATATGTCAAAATTTTAGAAAATGATCTCATCCCTATTATGCAAAGTACCTAGATTTCGAAAAGATGTGTTCATGCAAGACGGAGCACGATCCCATCGGACCAATAGAGTGTTTGAAGTCCTGGAAGAGCACATTGGAGAGCGCATTCTAGCTTTGGGGTACTCAGTGGCCACTGGAATAGGAATCGCTTGGCCGCCATATTCTCCTGATCTCAACCCTTGTGACTCATTTTTGTGGGGCAATATTAAAGAAAAAGTTTACGCAAATAACCCCAGAACCATCGCTGAGCTCGAAACAACCATTCAGGAGGTCATCGAAAGCATCGATGTCTCGACATTTCAGCGAGTGTTGCAGAATTTTGCTCTTCGTCTGTGCCACATTACAGCCATTGATGGCAAGCATATCGAACTTGTCATAAACTAAATCCGAATATCTGGAGTTATTTTTAACATTTGAATAAAATTTTTGAACTCGGTAGGTTTTGAAAATTTGATGTTTTTTATTTCCTATCGCTCAGTAATTGTCACCCTGTACATCAAAGCTTACAGCGATAATACAAGCTTGTATATGTCGAATTTATGATCATCCATGACTTTTTTTTCTGTAGGGAGTATTTAAAGAACAAAGTGTATGCAGATAATCCTCACACAATAGATGAACTGAAAGCTGGCAATTACACGAACAGTAAAAAATCGTTACTTTTGTCATCTTGAAATATTTATCTCATAATAGGCGCAAGTGTTGAGCTATGCCTCCTGGAAAATGGCAGACATTTCGAACATTTATTGTAAATTTCTCTACAAATTCCTTTTCAATGCACAACTTTGTTGTATAAATTCAATACGTATTACCGCTGCAAACTTTTACGACACCCTGCATTTAGGCTTTTTATAGGAATGCCTGCATAAAATCGGAAGATCCCAAATTGAGAGACAATTTGAAAATGCAATAAATCGCAAGCTATGTACAGTAGCCTGTTTTGCGCACTTAATGAACAGAAGCGGGATTTTTAGCTTATAATGAAGTAGTTTAATACCAGAATGATTAAATTTTTGGCCACCAAAATTACGCCGTAAGGGTCAGAGAGCTAGAGCTCTGGATAAGCTTTACCGAGAGCAACTGAACGGCAGTATTTAAAAGCTTTACAGATTGTGCCTCTTCTGACTACTTTGCTCTTAAATGAGAGGTACTACATTGAATATTCGTACGTTTTTCTTCATTATGAACTGGTCCGCAAAAACTACACAGTCCTCTATGGCCGCCATATAGCAGTTAGGAGTGTAACTAGTTTGATATTAAAGTTCTTCATTATGGACCAAAAATCTCACTTATTTCTGTACGAACCGCATTAGATAACCGTAAATACGTACTTTGCGATTTTATTGCATTTTCAAGTTTTCTGTTATTTTTGGTCACCCTGTACTTGGGCCCTATTATGGAAATAAGGCAGTTGCCTCTTGTCAGTAGTAACATGTAATAGTACATACATTACACTTAAATGCATCCTCGTTTTACAAATATGTTTTTTGAGTTAAATGTTTGAATCAAAGTCGAAGGAATCCTTGTCCATTGGAAAAGAGGTGACATACACGTTGAGTAGAGTTTTCGTTGCACATTTTCTTGGTACATTTAGTGATCTTACAATGGAATGATTCTTCCAGAGCAGTATGAAGCCCATGTCACGTTGTTTCATTGTCTGCATCGGGTCCTGGGTTTTGTTTATACGGAGTTCAACATAATATTTAAGGTGTAACTTGGTGCATTTTGATGTTATTGGTAGTTTCGCCATGTCCTCTAAAAGCCTTTTTTTTGTTAATATGTATTATTGAATTACAAAATAACTATTTGAATAATTGACGAGAATGTCGACTGTAATTCTTGTAAATCAAGTCGTCTTGCATCTCTTTAGCTCTCTCTCAATTTCTCTTTTTTTTTTAAATTTGAAGATTTTTCTCCTCTAACATATTAATGCGTACTAACGTCAGTTCTGTCTCTGCGTCATGTTGGATTACTAAAGCGAAGTGCCCCTCTGTATAACGAAGGGAGTTGTCCGTCTATCTATCTATCTGTCTGTCTGTCTGTTTGTTGGCGCTTTCGATCGCCGCCAAGAGTCAGCTTGCCGTTGCTCGGTCGCTTTCAACTGCACTCATTCTGATTCCGAGTGACAATCAAACAGGAAAAGGGTGGTGAGGAGGAGGCTTATACGAGGGAGGGGTATTGAGGTGGGGGAGGTTGTCCTATCGATCGGAGGTCCGGCCGTAAAGGTACTTGTTGCGCCCGCTAAACACTTTGTCGACGACTCGGTTCGCACGGCAAGGGGGCGGCGATGGATGGATGGACGGACGGAAGGACTGGATGTTCTTCGACGACAGTTAACCCTGTAACCAATGTCTATTGAATTATGCGCTAATGACGACGGAAAGGGGGAGTTTAAAAAATGTGTGTTAAAATTGAAGTTCTGGATTATTTTGGTTTGAGTTTGTGTGTATCAAACGCGTATACTGGGGGGTTGAAACCAGTTTTATTGAATTCAATTAAATCGATTTTTATTTCACCAAGTGAAATAGGTTTAATTGATTTAATCGAGTTATGGCTAATAAATCACTTGGCCATTTTCACCAAGCGTAGCAGGCAGATTCTCTTTATATGGCTACTCTATAGGTTAGTGAAAAGGAAATGTAAACTAAGAGGACGACATCGTTTTCATTTATATTTTAATATTATTTATTATGTGATACATTAATATAAAGTAAGAATAATTTCAAACAATAATTTTAATTTCCAAAGTTCGTTAGTGTTTCTTCCATAAATGGTAATATTGTATTAATCCAAGTGCCGTATGTTCAGAATTCATGGAGGATTTGTTTCGTGTGAGGAAAATTGGTGTCTAACTCCAAAATTACAAAATAGAGAGAAAATATGTAATGCTAAGTAGGCGTTAAATTTTATTATAAAATATTAGAGAAAATATCACGACATTCGATAAATCAGGGTTATTCAAAATGTATTAAATATAAATTGTATATGAATAATCTACAAATCGACAGAGAGAGAGGTGGTTCTAAAATTTCAAGAATTTATATACAACCTCCTATATAAATTATATTTCAAGAAATAAAGATGAATTAAAGTGAGCCCATCATTTTTAATAACTCTGTATAATTCCAGCTGAATACAACGTATGTCCTAAGGTACCCATCTTTTTTTGCAAGAGAAAAGGAATTATAAAAAATAATACTAACTTCGTGACGTGCATATACTTTTCTATTACAGATCAAAATAGTATTTGTCAAGAATTTTCTACAATTTCATTATATTTCATGTTTTTTTTCTTTCATGTTTTTATTACTTGAACTCAATGACGCAGATTCATCTACAATAACGAGGTCTGCAAAGAGAATGTAATTATTAAACAAAAATTATGAAAAGAAATTGAAATATTATAAATACGCAAATGTAGAGAAGCAATCGTGCTGCTATAACAATTATTTACTTAGAACATGCTCCATTTCACTAAGAGATGTTTGTTTTAGGAACACCCTTATATTCTTTTCAGTTCTGAGGTGAATAATCGAGAATATTCTGAGAATAAACCTAACTACAAAAGAGTTAATTCATATATCTGGTGACTATACAGAGTGGATACAAAAATGAGTCCCCCCCCCCTCCTTTTATTTTCGTAACCGAAACAGATATGTCAATTTTGATGAATCCAATGAATAGGAAGTTGTGGGTGACCTATCCCATGGTGCATTTTTCATCATCCCAAATAAGATAGGATACATTCAAATCCTATCTTAAAAACCGTAACAGATACACGAAAAATTCCAAATGAAGACTTGTTCAGCATGGAATTCCGAACAAACAAAAAAAAAAAATTCCAAAATCCGATGAACGGATCACATGCTGAATTTATTAGTTACCTCCCCATGCACTCCCCAAAGACATATGAATGTTCAACATGCAAATCAAGAAATTACCAAAAATTACCATAATAACATTCACTTTCGCGAGGAAAAGCATGCGTCAGCGTACAGAAGACAGAACAATTCCAGGATGGCAAGCTACACTGTTCCTGAAATGGTCAACATGCTTTGGATTGTGATTGTTGGTGATCCGTTCATCGGATTTTGGAAATTTTCTTTGTTTTGTTCGGAATTCCATGCTTAACAAGTCTTCAATTGGAATTTTTCGTGTACTGTTACGGATTTTAAGATAAGATTTGAATATGTCCTATTTGCATAATTGGGATGATGAAAAGTGCACCATGGGATAGGGCACCCACAACTTCCTATTCATTAATTCATCAAAATTGACATATCTGCTTCGGTTACGAAAATAAAAGTGGGTGGGGGGGGGTCATTTTTGTATCCACCTTGTATAATTTATTTAAGCTGTTGTTGTTATTATTATTTAATAAGGATAAAGTTAGTAATAGTAAAATTACATGTGCTTAATTGTAAATGGAGCCGGCCTTTTTGGAGGAATTTATTTTTTAATGTTTATCTTGAGTCTCTAATGCTTATCAAGAACTAGTAGTAATAATTAATGAGATTATAAAGTTGTAATTTTAAAATTTTAACTAAAGTTTAGGAATTCGGCAAAGCATTACCTGCTTGTTTATAAAAAAAATGTCCGTAGTTAGTTTGCCTGAATTTGAATCACTTCTTCCTAGTTCGTTATTTTGTATAGCAAGCATTTGAAAGATTTGTAGTTTTGTGTTCTAAAAGTTTATCATTTGATCGCATTGCATTGCGTTGGACCATATTGTATCTCCTTATGTCCAAAATAACGTTATTGGCTCTAATTCTTTTATTAAAGTTTGAAACAGTGACCTCGATGGACAAAGAAGAATGAAAGTTTTTTTTTGTAATTTTTTTTTTAAATATTGGATTTGAATTGACACATGTTTGTTATTTCTGTTGGTTAGTGGCTGAATGGGATGAAAATCAAAATAACGCTAATGAGCATCCATCAAGAAGGAAGTCGTAAAGCCATTCACAGCTGCAACATGTTGGAGAGCGGTTTTTATAGTTTTATACTTGCACTGTTTAGATTTTTCCCTAAAATAATAATTATGTCGATTTTAAAGCATCTCTGTGTTTATTTAATTTTTGTTTATTTTAATAAGTGTAATATCCTCGACTCGATATTATATCCGGTCAGGTCATCCACTTCAAGATTTACAAAGATAGATTTAGACTTGTTATACAACAAATTAATTCGCATTGCCTTTACTTCGTATATAGTTCGATTATCCTTACTTGCAACCCACATAACTTACCTAATCTGGACTCTGTATAATGACCATTATGTACGCTTTATAGAAATCTGTAAATACGCTCTCATCCAGCTTATTTTTTTTTTTACAGGAAGACCATTTTATCATGCAACCTTGTATTTCACATGTAGTCAGTATCATGTGATTAATAGGAAAAAAGAGGCAGATAACAAATGACATATTTTTTTATAGTAGATGTTCCAAATGTGTTCTCTCAGCTACAAGAGAGGTGCGAACCTACTTATCCATGTTGGATGCCACTTTGATTAGGAGCGTATAGTTGATAGATATAATCTCTCTTGTAATGCTACACTTCAAGTCTTCTAGAGTACGTGGAATCTATCGGTGTCCACAAAATTGACACGGTATGTCAAACGCTTTAATTCTTTCCCACAAACAAATGTACTGCTCACCTAACTCTCAGAATGCCGGATTGCATGATAAAATGATCACCCTGTAGGAGATTGGTTTAAGTCGTCGTTTTAAGTCAGGCCTACCAGATCTTATAAATTTGAGGTTTTGCTGGTAGTTTTCACGTTTAAAAGGAAAGCCTTTAACGCAGTATTCCGAAAGTAGAAACATGATTATCAATTGAAATGTTTTTATGCGCAAAAAACACACAAATATATGCGAAGCCTCATACTTCTTGACAATATACCACAAACTGATTGCTTTTATATTTTTATGTGTTACCTAGTGGGACGTATATCTTAAAAATAAATTCCACTCGAAAGGGAATAAGGGGAAAATAGCTGATCCAGTGAAACGATTTTTTGGTTTACAAGATTGATGGGTCGTGGGTTTGAATCCTTGAGAGTGTAGTAATGAGGAAATGATTGGAATATGATGCTTCTACTATTTATTGGTCAGCTAAAATTGTTAATTTTGTATTAGAGCATAAGTCCATATTGGGAAAACAATAGCATTTAATTCACGAAATGATCACCAGGGTACTCCACTTCTCATTTTTGCTTTAACGAGGATTATTAAATAGAAACACGTTACGAAGATTTTAGTTGTTTCTGTGTATTGTTTAAGTACGAGTGAGGGAGGCGTCTATTCCACATCTTAGTTCCCGCATAACTAAATCGTGAGTGTCGGGACTGTCTCTCTCGGATGCGAGGGAGGCCAACGCGAAAGACTGGCCTGGGCACTGAAAAGTCATCTGACCATAGTAGCTGAGCAAAAATCTAACCTTCATTGTCTCCATCTTAGATTTGAATCATCAGTGGTTTTTCTTGCTTTTTGGGAACAATGAAGGTTGGATTGTTGCTCAGACCAACACCTAGAGAGAAGGCCTGCGGACCAAAGGTGTATACATTGTTAGATCATCATCAAGCACCCAAATTTAGGGCTTATTATTGGTAGAAATACATTTAACAATAGCCGCTTGATGATGTAAGAATGTATACACCTTTTGTCCGCAGGCCTTCTTTCTAGGAGGTGTTGCTTAGACCCATGGTCAGGTGACTTGAATGCCCGGGCCTGTCCAACACCTCCTATAGTCCATCCAGCCTTAGTTTGCGCGAAATGTGATGGCCGTTTCAATTGTTGAGCATTGTTAACATGTCCATCATATTTCGCGCAAACTAAGGCCATAGACAGAAGACCTGATCACTGAAACATCATACATTGTTGCATCATCATAAAAAAAAACAAATTCAGGACTTATTATTGGTAGAAATACGATTAACAATTGTCGATTCTAGATGATATAACAGATTCTAAATGTATGACGATTTAGTGATCAGGCCTTCTGTCTATG
>JAHWFO010097124.1:0-20204 GCA_023313115.1 Rhysida immarginata | reverse complement strand
GGATGCTAGGTTTGCTGCTTTTGACCTAGTGTTCAACGAAATGTTAGCAGCTCTCCGGGATGAAATAAATGCTAAGTATAGGGCACTGGAAGAAAAAGTCGAATCCCTACATGAAAGTTATGAAGAGAAGTTCGAAGGTATCAACAAGGAAATCAAGGACTCTCGTAGAGATGTCATTGAAAAGATAAGCGACATGAAGGAAGCCTTTGGGAAATGCTCCGGGACTCCGAAGGCAGGTATCTCCAAGGAAGATACACCTGTTGATAAATAATGTTTTTAATAATATTGCCTGTGCTAAAAGTTGCATATAATTGAAAATAGTGACTGTTCGACAAACGGTGGCTATAAGAGAAGTCACTCTGATGGAACCGATGAAGAAATGGATAGCAGTTCCTGGATTGGTGTTGCTAATAAAAAATTCAGAAAAGGCACGAGGATCGATAACCTAAAGACCATCTCAAGAGTAAACGAAGAAGTCGTCAGCGCGACTACAATGAGGAATCCTAAGAATGTACAAGGTCGCTCGGCTAATAAAGACCATAGGATCACGAAGAGGTATGTAACGCCAATTATCGTGCGGACTCATGGCGTCCCGTTTAAGACGATTTTGTGACAAACCCCGCCCTATAGATAAGTAGTTCTAGTCTGACACTACGGGTGCTACACAGCGGAGCCTATCAGGAGTTCGGGGCATCGATAGAGGAACACGCATTGGTTCATTAACATAAAAACACTTGCTCACAAGACTAAATTAAAGCCACTAATTTATTTCACGTTCCAAAACAATAATCTCTACCATAATATCTGGTACAGCCAGAGAAAATCAAGAAATGGGTAAATACATTCAGCAGATGAAACTAACTTAAGTAAACTAGAGGGGCCCCTCGATATAGTCAATAAAAACTTAATTCTAGATACATACAACCGGCCAACGCCTACACCTCCCAAGCCGGAACGTTGGGAGTGCAGTCCCGTAAAAGGAATTCAGGAATAAGGAACTGAACGTTTCCAGTAGGACCAGTTCACGTGGCTCAAACGGTAGCTGTGAGTCGATGCTCGAAAGGGGGGGGGGGACTCGTTACTGTCAGCTGGCCCCACGCCCACGGAATCTCGGCTTCCCAAATATTCCTAAAACACTGACACCCTCAGGCGTCGGGTGATCCCTGTAATTCAACAAGGGGGGATCATAGGAACCCCTGCGGACCGGAAGCACGTGTGGTGTTCCTCAGGCTTCACCGAGAACAAGGCACAGGTGCAAGAGCACTGCCCGTCCATACAACTGTGTATTTTCCTCCCACCCCTCACCGATGCACAAATTATCTACCCGTAGAGCCTTTATTTTAAGCCCATCCCCTTTGGTTCACGAAACAACACTCCTCGTTACACTGTATTGCTCACCAAGAGCCAGCCTTAAAATTATCACCTAACATTACAAATAATACATAAGTCTTCATAGGAAAAGTCAACACTGTATAATTCTACAGCTTGTTCGAGGTGTTTCCGAACTTTTCTGTCAGTTCATATCTGTTCAAGCACATCGTTCTACGGAAAACACCCTATGTTAATAGATCTGACGGGCACACTCCAATGGACTGACAAAAGGCGAAATACGCTTAAAGGCGGGGACTCTTCCTCGCGGGGGCAAAAACATATATATGCAGACATCATTACTGGCACACGTTACGGGCTTCATTACCCGGCACAATACCTTGACTGTCGCTGACGACCCTTCAAAATACATTTATGTAACGTTCAACAGGAGACCAAAGAGCCAGTTAAACACAAACCCACATTAACAACTAGAAAAGGTTGTGCAGCATTCAGACACTTCTGCAAATTCATGCGAACACTGTACTGCACGATAAGCCGTATCAGCAAATAGGTATGGACCGCAGATCGTAACAGCGATGTTCATCTTTTTTCAAACATGGCCGACCGCCATTCCAAACTTCTTCTCCACCAAGACAGGTCCTTGCTTCTGCAAGCCTATCGTTAAAAAAAAAACAAACTTGCCAAACATTCCAGGCTCGCAACAGCGTCATGACAACAATAATCAAGGAGAACCTCCAATAAAATAAAAATCCCCCAACAATACGTGAGCGCTGTCGCCTCTTAATGAAAGCAACAACGGCCACGCATCAGCAGGCTAAACTTTCAAAAATCTAACAATTAAATGTATAAAAGCTACATTTTAATATACTATATAAAAGAAAAAAAAATACGCACTGCATTCAGAAATATTCCTCCCTTAAAATGCACACACTTAAACGCAAACACACGCATTAACCCACACTCGTTCGCAATATACGCTCTCAAAACACGCTCTCAATCCTCACTCCACCCACCTCTCTCTCGTTAACCATAAAAGAAACAAAATAAACAATCAACAAATCACCACTCACGAAACCAAAACACACTGCCTCCTCCGATTCACCCATACTCGGGCACAACTCACACAACAAGCACACAAAAACACTGGACCGCCCCCTCACATTCATTCCACAAACAAAACACAACACTGCAACGCAAAATAAAGTAAAAAAAAAACGTTATTAGCTCCCAAACACATTCCCAACATAGTTTCACTTAACACAGACACCACTTACTCAAAACATATACACAACATAATTTGCCTCTGCCGGGCACAGCGCATTATACTGACATTCAAATGTCACATAATCCCCTTGGATTATGAGCTCACTACCTATAAACTTGGGTCGCAGAACCCCATCCCTCCTTGCTTGGTCTACAACGGGGCCAAGTCAAAACATACGTATTCTTTCTCCAAAGGGGTTGCATCCGTTACTACGGTGTTTTCTTAACAACTACTAATATTCTCTTGATCATCACTGACATCTACATTAACGCATGCATTCCCTTCTGTATTTTCCTTAACAACATTAACATGCTTAAGAGCAGGTTTTGAGTTTTTCTTCTTATTAACAGTCCCATGATTTTTTCCTTGCCCTTGTTTTATTTTATCCTTCTCCTTTCCCTTCTGGCTCATTACTTTTTTGTTTTTTTGCAACACCACCTGTTGTTTCTAATCCGGGTTCTCGATTGTCCTCAATATCTCCACCTTGGTGCTTCAGTCCTACATCGTTTATTCCCACCTCGGCTTTATTTTCTCCCTGACTCCTGTCTTCAGCTACCACCTCACATCCATTCACTATGTCACTCTCAACCACCTGAACATTCCCACCATTCGAGGGTGAGCCGGGGTTTACGGCACTCGCTTCCCACACTACTCCAGAGCTACCTACAGGGCACTTGTTGACTGGAGTTGCTTGATGCACAATATTGGCCCCCACCGCCTGGGAAATCCGCCAATCACCACAGAGAATACTCTCCCCACTCTGAGGGTACCTCATCCATAGCTGATTCTCACGCACCCATTGTACATCACCATACCTGTTGCCCCGAACTTGTACCCAACCACACTCGTCGTAGGCGCACACCACGAACGGCCCCTGCCATCTGGCTCCATGCCATTGTCCTTTCCTGTCCAGCCGACCAGGCCTGCGCACCATTACCACTCCCTGCCCCAGGCAACCTGGACCATTCAACATTGGCAGACTGGCCAGAACTTCTTGTGCATTATGCACAACATTCTCATTATCCAACCCATCCGGAGAGGGCCCATGGGAACGTGACTCACCTTCCTGGCCAAACATACTTGCTGTGCACACAGCTACGGCAGATGCACATTGGAAGGTGAGCCCTCTTAGGACGTCCAACCCCACAATGCCGTCATATGGGCGATCACAAAATGAATGAATCATAAATGTTTTCTTGCCCATATGACGGCCCTGGAGGCACACCTGTCACCACACAACTGTCACCCACACCTCGAATCGTCATGTCCACTGGATGCCAGGGTGCATCTGACACCCGCCGACAGACTTCCGAGTCAATCATTGACACCTGGGAGCCGGTGTCGATTAACATCGACACTGGTTAACCTTGGAGTTCGACCCCAGTGACACATAGCCCCCCTTCCACGCAATGCATCACAACAGGGTCGCATGCATATACATTCATATTGTCACTACGGGCTCTCCCACTTTGCTGGGGGCAATTACGAGCAAAGTGTCCAAGCAGCCCGCAGCGGAAACACCCATTACCGAAATTTCCGGTTTTTGGGCTAGTAGTGTCACCCCTAGGGGCAGCACGTTCAGCTTTCAAATCCGCCACAGCCTTAGTAAGGTCTGCAACCATGGCCTCGAGCCTCTTAATTGTCTCACTACATTGGCAACCCCTTCCCTGATTCCGCGGTTCCACAGGGCCATGGCCACCTCCGTTTCTTTTATTTTTTTTCCTGAATTACCAGGATCCTCTTCCTCAAGGTTACTATCATCAGTCTCAGCCACATTCGCCGACCCCTTTCCCCGCCGCTCAATATCTTCAGATTGGAGGGTGGCGGTGACTGCCTCCTTGAACGAAGGAGGTTTTGTAGCTAATATTACACGCCTATGTGCTGCCAAACAGCCGCAGCTAAAACGTTCCAGAAGCATTTCGTCACGATTTGCTTCAAAAGCCGGATGTTTAATCACAAAATTCCCCATGGCTATTTCTAGTTTGTCTGCGTACACAGCCACAGACTCAGCAGGGCGCTGAATCGTCTCGAACAGATCTCTGGTAGCGTCACGCATTACTAACCCGCGTCCAAAAACTTGCTCCAGGCGGGTGCGTAATTTATCATACTCTTTAATCTCAAAAATCTTATGTTCCGCAGCCCGTCTAGACGCAATGCCTCTTAGCTTGGATCGGAGGATCAGCACTTTTACTTTCGGGGTCCAGTGGGCTATCGCACCCATATCTTCTGTTGATTCAATAAAAGCTTCCACACTTATGCCACCCTCCTCTCCTGTAAAAGTCGGGACCGTTCCCGCGTAACCCGCGAGCTCAGGGGGTGGTCCAGTTGCGGCAGCAGCTCCTGCCGCTTCGTCCCCTCCACCTACTCCGCCTGAATCTCTTTCACCAGGCATATTATGTACAACACACAATTAACAATGCCCACACACCCTCAAGCACCACAAAACACTACAACTTACACTCTCACACCGAACTTCGAAATCCCACACGTCTGAGACACAAAAACCGATGCGGCCCTTGCTAATCCGGAATATGCCGGATTATCGATGCCCCACGTCGGGCGCCAAATGTGACAAACCCCGCCCTATAGATAAGTAGTTCTAGTCTGACACTACGGGTGCTACACAGCGGAGCCTATCAGGAGTTCGGGGCATCGATAGAGGAACACGCATTGGTTCATTAACATAAAAACACTTGCTCACAAGACTAAATTAAAGCCACTAATTTATTTCACGTTCCAAAACATAATCTCTACCATAATATCTGGTGCAGCCAGAGAAAATCAAGAAATGGGTAAATACATACAGCAGATGAAACTAACTTAAGTAAACTAGAGGGGCCCCTCGATCTAGTCAATAAAAACTTCATTCTAGATACATACAACCGGCCAACGCCTACACCTTCCAAGCCAGAACGTTGGGAGTGCAGTCCCATAAAAGGAATTCAGGAATAAGGAACTGAACGTTTCCAGTAGGACCAGTTCACGTGGCTCACACAGTAGCTGTGAGTCGATGCTCGAAGGGGGGGGGGGGAACTCGTTACTCTCAGCTGGCCCCACGCCCACGGAATCTCGGCTTCCCAAATATTCCTAAAACACTGACACCCTCAGGCATCGGGTGATCCCTTTAATTCAACAAGGGGGGGATCACAGGAACCCCTGCGGACCGGAAACACGTGGGGTGTTCCTCAGGCTTCACCGAGAACAAGGCACAGGTGTAAGAGCACTGCCCGTCCATACAACTGTGTATTTTCCTCCCACCCCTCACCGATGCACAAATTATCTACCCGTAGAGCCTTTATTTTAAGCCCATCCCCTTTGGTTCACGAAACAACACTCCTCGTTACACTGTATTGCTCACCAAGAGCCAGCCTTAAAGTTATCACCTAACACTACAAATAATACATACACTATATGATCACAAATATCCGGACACATGCACGTTTGCGCTCTAGCCACGATTTCATGGAAATCAATAGGGCGTTGCACAACCCTTTGCCCAAATCACAGCTTCCACCCTTCGGGGAAGACTTTCCACCAAATGTTGGTAGGTACTTTCCGAAATGTTCCTCCATTCCTCCCGAAGAGCGAGAATCAGTTCAGGCACAGAAGTTGGCCGATGTGATCTGGCCCGCAAGCGTCTTTCCAATTCATCCCACAGACTCTCTATAAGACTGAGGTCGGGACTTTGTGCCGGCCAACCCATTTCTTCGACCCCTGAGTCCGCAAACCACTGCTGTACACGGCTCGCTTTGTGGCACGGAGCATTGTCGTGTTGCTTGAGAAATAGCCCGTTTCCGAAAAATTGCCACAACGTTGGAAGTGCACAGTTGTCCAAAACATTCAGATAACGGTCGGAGTTCATGATTCCTTGCACAGGAACGAGCTTGCCCAGTCCGTACCATGAAAATGAGCCCCACACCATGACTCCTCCTCCTCCTCCGAACTTGACTGTGGGCTCTGTGCATACAGTTAAGAAGCGTTCTCCAGGTATGCACCAAACCCAAACTCGTCCATCGGATTGCCAGAGTGTGTAGCGAGATTCATCTGTCCACATTACACGTTTCCATTGGTCCATTGTCCAGTTTCTTTGGGCTTTGCACCACTCCAGACGTCGCTTGGCGTTGACCCTGCTGATGTGGGGCTTGTGGGCAGCAGCACGGCCATGGAATCCCATCGTGTGCAGTTCCCGACGAATTATCGTGGTACTGGCATCATTTGCAGAGGCGTTTCGAAACTCCGTGGCAATTTTTTCCGCCGAGGACTTCCGGTTGCTGCGGGTGACACGACGAAGCACTCGACGGTCTCTGTCCGTTAGTTTCTTGGGTCTACCGGTTCGTTGTTGAACTGTTGTTGATCCCCGGGACTTCCATTTCATAATGACATCGCCTACTGTTGACTTGGGTATCTGAAGAAGGCTGGAAATGTCACGCACGGACTTGCCGCATAGCTGACATCCAACGATTATTCCACGTTGGAACTCATTGAGCTCTGCCGAACGACCCATTCTTGCCAATGTCCAAGCAGAGTTGTGTCTGAAGGTGTGGGAAGCTATTTAAATGATGTGCAAGTCATTATCATGTGACATTGGGCCAATCGATGATCTGTGAGGGGTGTCATGATATTTTTGATCATATAGTGTAAGTCTTCATAGGAAAAGTCAACACTGTATAATTCGTGGTGTTTCCGAACTTTTCTGACAGTTCATATCTGTTCAAGCACATCGTTCTACGGAAAACACCCTATGTTAATAGATCCGACGGGCACACTCCAATGGACTGACAAAAGGCGAAATACGCTGAACGGCGGGGACTCTTCCTCGCGGGGGCAAAAACATAAAAGACAGTCACTCACCCTATATGCAGACATCATTACTGGCACATGTTACGGGCTTCATTGCCCGGCACAATACCTTGACTGTCGCTGACGACCCTTCAAAATACATTTATGGAACGTTCAACAGGAGACCAAAGAGCCAGTTAAACACAAACCCGCATTAACAACTAGAAAAGGTTGTGCAGCATTCAGACACTTCTGCAAATTCACGCGAACATTGTACTGCACGATAAGCCGTAGCAGCAAATAGGTATGGACCGGAGATCGTAACAGCGATGTTCATCTTTTTTCAAACATGGCCGACCGCCATTCCAAACTTCTTCTCCACCAAGACAGGTCCTTGCTTCTGCAAGCCTATCGTTAAAAAAAAAACAAACTTGCCAAACATTCCAGGCTCGCAACAGCGTCATGACAACAATAATCAAGGAGAACCTCCAATAAAATAAAAATCCCCCAACAATACGTGAGCGCTGTCGCCTCTTAATGAAAGCGACAACGGCCACGCATCAGCAGGCTAAACTTTCAAAAATCTAACAATTAAATGTATAAAAGCCACATTTTAATATACTAAATAAAATTAAAAAATAAGCACTGCAATCAGAAATATTCCTTCCTTAAAATGCACACACTTAAACGCAAACACACGCATTAACCCACACTCGTTCGCAATATACGCTCTCAAAATACGTTCTCAATCCTCACTCCACTCACCTCTCTCTCGTCAACCACAAAACAAACAAAATAAACAATCAACAAATCACCACTCACGAAACCAAAACACACTGCTTCATCCGATTCACCAATACCCGGGCACAACTCACACAACAAGCACACAAGCCGTTACGTAGATGACACATTGATTGTTCTAGACGAATCCAAAATAAACGCAGACCAACTCCTAAACCTGTTCAATGGTTTCCACCAAAGCATGGCCTACACCATGGAAGAAGAAACTAAAGGCACCATCAACTTTCTAGATATGACGATCAGGAGGAACGGACGCAACAGGCAACTAGAATTCAACGTTTTCCGTAAGCCAACAACAACCGACAATATTATTAACTTTGACTCTAATCATCCTCCACAACATAAAGCAGCGGCAATTAGATACCACTTCAATCGGGCATTGTCATACCCTATAACCTCCAAAGACAGGAGAGAAGAAATTCACCTTACATATGATATGGCCAGAAGAAACTCCTTTCCAGACGAGGTGACCAAGTCAATACTTTACCGGACCAAATGCAAACGCCACCAGCCTGATCCACTCCCTAAGCAACAATACACGGCATTCACCTACACAGGCCCAGAAATATCCAGAATCAGCAACATTTTCCGTAGCAGAGGCTTAAAAATAGCGTTCAAAACCAGGAACAAGTGCAAATATGCTCTAAACCCGATTAAGAAAACTAACAATATGGCAGATATTTTTTCTTCGAGTGGAGTATATAAACTCACATGTCCAACGTGTCAATCCTTTTATATCGGGTGTACGAAAAGGTCTTTCAAAGAAAGATTTGCAGATCATCGCAGGGCCTGGATGAAAGGAGATCAAAAATAAACACTCCTTTGGGTCCATTAACGATATAATGACAGTAGTCAAGAATTAACGTGACCACAGAAGAATCTTGACTTATGAAGCTTTAGAGATTAGGAAGTACATGATGGCTGGAGATAGAAAAATCCTCAATAATCAAACCAACTTTGTAAGAAATCTTATTTTAGACACAGTGAACAGTATCATCAACAAAGGAAGTACCAATGAAGAACACTAATAAGGTCCGCTTATAATAGCCGTCCGGTTACAAGAGCCTTCAAAACGATTCCAAACGATTGTAAAAAAAAAAAAAAAAAAATTTTTTTCATTTTGCATTTTGTAAATTTCTCAGTAAATGTCCTTGACGAATCAAGCATATTCTTTGTTAACCCACCAATCAGCAGTGATATCTTCTGATTGGTGGGCAATTACCATATATTCGGTGGTGAGGATCGACTTGGTTGTAGAAAAAACAGCCTTAAAGAATAGGATATAAAAAAAAACAAACCCGCTGACCTTAAGAGAGTGTGCCTTCAATTACTTTCCTTCTCCAATCTATACCATCTATGAGTAGCTCGAACCCGTGATGTGTGCTCTGCTCTGTGCTCTGTGATAATCAGTGCGTTTTTGCACAACCAAGTCGACAATCAATCGATGTGTCATGAGTTCTACGATTTCCTCACAAGCTGGAACATCGATGTTGCCTTCCTGTGCGAAACCCATCTCAAACAGAGTAAGGCTTTCAACCTACCAGGGTACTATGTTTACCGGAAAGATAGGCCCCCTAAAAAAGCTTCAGATGCAGCTTCTGGTGGGGTAGCTATTGTTGTCAAAAAAGGTATTAACCACACTAAGATTGTCACATCTAAACTTGTCAATATGGAAGCAGTTTCCATTGTCATCAAAGATGCTGATGTTGGAGAGGTGAAGTTTACTTCCCTATACAACCCACCCAGGCACAAGTTAGACCCTCACGACTTAGATGAACTACTGTCTGGGCCCACTCCAGTCGTTATAGCGGGTGATTTGAATGCGAAACACCCACACTGGAACTCCAGGTGCACTAATCAAAGTGGTTTGGTACTTTATAGGTACATGGTAGATCAGATCGACACTTCGGTTATTGGCCCTCTTGAGGATACATACTACTGTGATCACTCACCCGCTAGTGACGTGCTCGACATTGCTGTTCTCAAGGGGTTTTTCAAACCCTACAATATTTTTACAGTGAATGCCTTGTCGTCTGATCACCTACCAGTTGCACTAAATTTTGAGGGGATAAATATTGACCTGAGAATAAATCTTCGTTGTAGGCAGGACTGGAAATTTTTTAGAGAACTTATGAATGACAGTAACATTCCCTATCAGGATCCCGTCACCAGCAGTGACATTGACGAAAATGTCAAAAAGGTCACTCACTCCATCAAGATGGCTACAAATGCTAGTGCTACTCCGGTGGATTGCAAGCGGCCAGACCACCTGGAACTTCCTCCCTCCATCAGGCAACTCATCCACGAAAAAAACCACTTCAGAAGACTTTGGCAGCGTACCAGATTTCTCCACTTCAAGACGAAGTACAACAGGCTATCCCGCAAGGTAAGTGATCAGATTAAGGATTTGAGGAATCAGAGATGGAACGACAAAGTTAAAAGTCTGTCCGTCCAGGATAACTCTCTCTGGAGTATGGTCAGGGCCCTTAAAAGCAAAAGAACTATTGTTCTTCCTCCTTTGCTTACAGAGGGTGGCGTTTTCGTTAGCAATGACCAGGACAAAGCACAAATTATCGCCGATTCACTGAAGAGCCAATTCTCTACGCCCAAAGAGGATGATCTGGTCAATATTACTCGTGAAGTCAAAGACGTGTGTGATAGGTATGACCACACACAGTATGCTCTTGGCTCTCCTGATGTCATTGGCACCTCTGAGATATGGGACATCATAAAGCGCCTCAAAAGCAAAAAGGCAGCCGGCATCGACACCATTACCAATAGTGCTCTCAAGAATTTGCCTCCCAGTGTTATCTGCATCATCACCAAGGTCATGAATGACTGCTGGCTTAGCGGCCATTTCCCTAGTGCCTGGAAGGACTCAGTCATCGTCACCATTCCTAAACTTGGACTGGATCCTGCTCTTCCCACAAGTTATAGGCCCATTAGCTTGTTGCCCATGCTTTCCAAGGTCTTTGAGCGCACTATACTCAAGAGGTTCAACGACTACTGCGAGGCAAACAACCTCATTCGTAGTGAGCAATTTGGTTTCCGTCCAGGCCACTCTTGTCAGCTTCAGTTATGGAGGCTCGTTGCTGATTTAAACGGTCCTCTCAACCTCTCTATGTTTGGTGGCCTCATTTTCCTCGATGTCCAAAAGACCTTTGATCAAGTCTGGCATGATGGGCTCATTTACAAAATGATTACCTACGGGTTCCCTGACGACCTAATTGCTCTGGTTCGCTCCTTCCTGTCAAAGAGGACTTTTCGTGTCAAGGTTGGGGACTGCTTGTCTGAACCCTGCGATGTCAATACTGGTGTACCCCAAGGCTCTGTCTTGGGGCCAGCATTATTCAACTTCTTTATCCATGACTTTCCCAAGTTTACAAAGTGTAATCTTTACTTATTTGCTGACGACGGGTCCATCATGACCTGGGCACGAAACCCAGCACATGTCATCACTCGACTACAAAAAGCTTTACATCAGTGCGAGAGCTGGTTCACAAAGTGGCGATTAAAGCTGAATGTCAAAAAGTGCAAGGTCATGTTTATCACTCGCAAATGCAAAAACCCTCCAAAGCCTCTCTTCTTATTTGGCAAGAAACTTGAGTGGGTTAAAAGCTACAAATATCTTGGTGTCATGATCGACTCCAAACTAAATTGGAACGACCAAGTCCAATACGCGCTCAACAAAGCAAAGAAAGCGAGGTTTAGTTTGATTGCACTTCTGGGGCGAAACAGCGCTCTTGGTGTGGATAACAAACTCTTGATATACAAGGTTGTGATTCGTACTATCTTACTTCATGGAATGCCTGCTTGGGCTTCTATTTGCAAGTCTAGGTGGAAGGATCTCCAGACCTTCCAAAATGTTGCTCTCCGGTCCATTGCCCAACTTGACAGAAGAGTTGCCAACAACCACTCTATCTATGAGGATCTGGGGATGACCCACATAGGCACCTTTGTCCAGACTCTTATGAAGAACATGCTACCCAAGATGGAGAATCATGAAAACACCCTGGTTTCTGGTATCCTGGACCACCCACTCGCTGTTAAGGGTCCCCTCAGGTTTCGAAGACCCCGCCATGTCCTGGATGTCTGCTTTGATGACGTTAACAAGGCCGTCTTTCCCAACTATTGGATCTTCTAGATCCTGCTGATTTTTGGGGACTCTATTCGTCAATCCACAATCTGACTCGTCCCTTCTCGGGACTCATTCTCTGGAGGACTAAAGAGGTTCATCAGGCTTCTCTCCCAGTTCAGTGTACTTCCTCTGGTTTACTTTTTGGGCGAGCGTGCAAAGTGAGCTTGGCTCCTGGACCACTCGCGTCTTTCTTTTTCACTACACTGTTCGATTGTCGAACCTAATTACTGTACACACAGGCAGAGCAGAGACGATCAAAATAAGGTGTCATGATGAGGAAACTCATAGTAAATTGGTGTCTGGCATTAAGGCTGATAACGTGCTAAAGATTCAGCATCATCAACTTAAATCGGAAAAAGTCCTCAAATACGTTATACGAAATGTAGACGTGATCTATGACCTTAACGATTTTAATAAAGACCTGAAAAAGGCCAACTACTTCCTAGAGAAAGTGATTAGGCTTAAAAAAGCCAAAGGATCAATTGATATGCCCATGATTCTGGTTCTGTTATCAAACACTGAACACAATAAGACACTTAAAAATGTGACCCGCATAGGGCCTTTAGCTGTCAGTGTTGAAATGTTTCGAGGTAATAAGAAATCTTTACAATGCTATAATTGTTTGCGATTTGGCCATGTATCTATGGGTTGCACGGAATCCCCCCGTTGTAACAAATGCGCTAAAGATCATCACTCAAAAGACTGCCCAAATGTAAAGGGACAAGATCCCCCAAAATGTATTCGATGTAATGGACAACACACCTCCAGTTACACAAAATGTCCTAAATATCCGCAAGTCAGGAGAGTGCAAAGTGCTAAAGTGTCCCCGGAGATTTCCTATGCCTCAATGGTCTCCAAACAAGATAAGAGCATTAACGTGAATGTTTTTCAAGAAATGTATAAACCTTGTCTTTTCCTGGAGCCTTTTTTTTTCAGTTTACTTATGATGTTGGCGATCTCTCCAGCCTCGATGTTGTACTTCGTAAAATGCTGCGGGACTTCATCAAAGTTGAAAATATCTTCTTCCACACGCTGAGACATGATTTGGCTCTCGGGCTTATCGTTGGTAGGAGTAACAAACTGCTTTTCCAGTGAATCTGCAATGACTTGGGCCTTGTCCTGATCCGTTTGCACATAGTCACCTTGTGGAGTACGTAGTGGAGGAAGCGTATCATTCTTCCTCTTCTGTAAAGCTCTGACCATACTCCAAATGGAATTGTCGCGAGCTGACAAGCCTTTGAGTTTTTTATTCCATGTAGCGTCGCGAAGCTTTTTTATATCCTCCTAGACTCTCCTCACTACCCTGTTGTACTTGGTTTTGAGCCAAATTTCACGATAGCGTTGCCGTAGTCTACCCGTCCTGTTTCTTTCAGCAATTAGGCGTTGGATTCTAGGAGTGATTGGATTCGATGAGGAGGTTTATTCTCTGATGGATACTTACTAGCTTCTATGGCACTGTTAATACATCTGGTGATGTCTTCAACACGTTGATCGATGTCCTCTGTACAGTAAGCAACGTCGGGATGGTAGTCATAGTACTTAAGAATATCTTTGTAGAGCTTCCAGTCTTGATGATGTACGAGTTCCTCTCGGAAATTTATGTCAACATTGTCAAAGTTCAGAAGAAGGAAGGTGGTCAGTGGTCAGAAGAAAGGTCATCAATCGTGAAGATATTGTACGGTTTGAAGTAACCCCTCAAGAGCGAGATGTCCAAAACGTCACTACTAGGGGAGTGGTCGCAGAAGTAGGTGTCCTCCACAGTTCCACAGCGATGATATCATCTCTACCATGTATGTACATATAGAGAATCATGCCTTTCTGCGTAATTCTGCGTTCTGGAGTTCCAGCTTGGGTGTTTGGCATTTAGGTCACCAGCCAGGAAGACTGGAGTGTCACCACTGAAGAGTTCATCAAGCTCGCAAATGTCAAGATAATGTCTAGGTGAATTGTAGAGCGCTACGAACTTCACTTCACCACAGGAGACGTCATTGATAACGATGGAGGCCGATTCCATACCTGCAAATGACTTGGATACCAATTCTTGGTGTTGAATTCCCTTCATAATGATGAACGCAGCGCCCCCAGACGCACATCTTTCAGCATTTGAAGCCATTCGATCCTTACGGTACACAAAAAAGCCAGGTAGCTTGAAGTCTTGGCTTGGTTTGAGATGAGTTTCACACAGGAAAGCAACGTCGATGTCTTGCTTTAACAGAAAATTGTGAAACTCGATACGGGGAATGCCCCTAGCGTTCCATATCACGCACCGAAGTTCACCTTTATTGATTACAGTATAACTTTGTGCAGCCATACTAAAATTAGTTGGTCGTAAGGAGCCCACTCAACTGTGGGTAACTTTTGCCTAGATTAGAAAACAGATGAAATATACGTCCTAATTGCTTATACATACCTGGTAGGTCGTTGATGTTGAGGCCTTTATCTTCCGGCGTAGACATAGCAGCAGCATAGTATTTGCCTACTGTCACTTTCGAACTAGACATTCTTTGAACCTGGGGATATTTTGGACATTTCGTGTAACTTGAAGTGTGCTGTCCACCACATCTGATGCACTTTGGGGGGTCTTGTCCTTTGATCCTGAGGCAATCTCTTGACTGGTGCCCCTCAGCACATTTATTACAACGAGGATCTTCCGTGCAGCCCATGGATACGTGTCCGAAGCGCAGGCAGTTGTAGCACTGTAGTGGCTTCTTGTTCCCTCGAAAGGCCTCCACTGTTACTGCAAGCGGCCCAATACGTGTTATGTTTTTCAATGACTGGTTGCGTTCGGAGTTCGGGAGCAGAACCAAAACCATCGGCATATCAATGTATCCTTTGGCTTTCCTCAAGCGAATTAATTTTTCCGGGAAGTAGTTGGCTCTTTTTAGGTCTTCTTGGAAGTCATCGAGGTCATACGTAATATCCACATTACGTATCACGTATTCCAAGACCTTCTCCGACTTCAGTTGATGATGCTGAATTTTTAGAATATTATCAGACTTAATTCCAGAGACTAACCTGATGTGCGTTTCTTCGTCTTCACATTTAACTTTGACGGTTTCAGCTCTGCCCGTATGCACGGTAATCTTTTCCACTGGAACATGCTTCTCGAGCTCAGTTAAAATCGTCTTAAATGGGACGCCATGAGTCCGCGCGATAATCGGCGGTACATACCTCTTCGATATTCTATGGTCTTCATTAGCCGAGCGACCTTGTCCATTCTTCAGATTTCTCTTTCTAGACGCGCTGACGAACTCTTCGTTTACTCTGGAGACGGTCTTTAGGTTATCGATCCTCGTGCCTTTTCTGAATTTTTTATTAGTGACACCAATCCAGGGACTGTCGTCCACTTCTTCATCAGTTCCGTCAGAGTGACTTCTCTTACAGCCACCGTTTGTCGAACAATCACTATTTTCTATTATATCCATAGACTCCATACTATTAGAAGAGGAAATAGTTTTTAAGACATTACTTACCTTGCTGTTATCAACTGGATTATCTTCCGTGGAGTTTCTTGCCTTCGGAGTCCCGGAGCATTTCCCAAAGGCTTCCTTAAGTTCGCTTATCTTGTCAATAACATCTCTACGAGAGTCCTTAATTTCCTTATTGATAGCTTCGAACTTCTCCTCAAAACTTTTGTGTAGGGATTCCACTTTTTCCTTCAGTGCACTATACTTAGCGCTTATTTCATCCCGGAGGGCTTCTAACATTTCATTGAACACTAGGTCAAATGCAGCAATCTAGCATCCAAGCAGGCATCCCGGTAGGCCTTTTCGCAGGACACAGTTTTACCATCCGCCACTAGCAAATGGTCTTTAGCCGATGTCAAATTGGTTAATTTGGACGAAGCCATCATATATAAATGTTTAGAACCAGAAGGGGGGGGTAACCTCGCAGCTATGTGTGTGCTAAAGAAGCCGTCCTAAGAAGGACGCACCTAGCTCTAAGAAAAAAAAAATGAACAAGTCAGGTTTGCGAGAAAATTATTTCTACGCCAGGGACCCGCTCGTTAATGATTAGAATAATAATAGATGATATGAGAAAATGTCCTTAGTTAAGTTTGCGAGGAAATTAATCCCAACGCCAGGGACCCAGAAGGATAATGAGCGTCTTGATGTAGTGGTTTACGGGAATATTAATTCCAACGCCAGGGACCAGCACCTAAGACGTGACAGAAGGTGAATATCTCCCTGAAAAGGGCGCACCGTGAAATGAGAATAATGAAATGATACCAGAAAAGAGAGTAGAGTAATACCTTGAAGAGCTATTCCGTTTTGTTCGTCCTTAGCCTAGGTTCCTTGATGATATCGTATATGATATACAGCAAGACAATCGACAATCGAACAGTGTAGTGTATCGGTATTCGTGTGGAACTTGAAGCATAGCTTCCATAATCTCACCCTTCATAATCATATTCCAAGGGAAATACACTGAACTAGAGAAGAAGCCTGATGTACCCACAAAGGTCATCCAAAGTATGAAAGAAAATTGCCTCCTGTTGGTGGAGGAAAATTTGATTGACGACTGTCTAGACTAGAAGCAGACCACTAGTATTAGATAAAACACGACCTATGAAGTCCAGTAATCTGGAAATATGACATTATCAATGTCTTCAAAATTAATATCAAGTATATGCCTTGGATCACGATATCTCTTTCTATGTATAGGATGATTTAAAATGCCCGAGACTAGCTCGTTGCTATGATTTTCTATATTGGGCAGCATGGATTCCCTGAGCCCTTGAACGTATTTGCCAATATGAGTCATGTTGAAGTCATTATAAATGGAGGAATTGCGAACAATTCTCCGACAGAGAACATCATCCAGCATCACTCATAGATGGTATCCTACTCTTTGGTGGTATAGATTGGAGACGGAACGTTAATTGAAGGCACATTCTCTTAAGGTCAGTGGTTTTTTATAACCTATGCTTTAAGGCTGTTTTCTACAGATCTTATTCTGGAAAAGCCCTTTTCAGGGCTAGCAGTCTGACTATTCTTTACTTATTATTTTAAATTTTATCATAATGCCAGACTCAGGCAAAGCGTTAAGTGGCATTACAAGCCAAAAAACAAGTGATGGTAAATATACGTATGGCAAGATATATAAAGATGCCTGTAAAGATTACAGATTTGAAGCTTTTGATGCTATAATTAAGGATAAGCTAGAGGTTTTGCGCCAAGAAATGTGCACTAAGTATGATAATTTACAAGGAAAAGTTGAGTCACTAAAAGGAAACATAACTGAAATCCACGATAAAATTGCTAATATGAATGCTGAAATATCTGCAGCACGTAATGAAGCCAACGAGAACTTTAATAAGTTGGAGCAGTTCCTCAAAGATCAATTCTCTGCTCTGTCAATGAAAGGTAATCAGCCTACAGGTGAAACTTCTGACTATCTAAGTGTGAATCCTCAGCCTATGGAAATTATCCCCTCCGACTTATGGAGTAATGATAACGATGGCAAAGACCTGATTAGTACAAATCGCAAACGGCTATACAATGATACGGATAAATGGATACCTGCAAAATCTAAAAAGGCTAAAAAAGGGTTGAAAATTGACAGCATTAAGGATGTTGTTGATATAAATGATACAATCGCTGTTGCTTTTCGAGAAAGCAAGTCCGAACAGCGAAAAAATGTTGGAAAGCCAAATACCAAGAGCAGCTCCTATATTCCGCCAATCATAATACGTACTCACGGTCAGCCAATCAAGCAAATCCTAGGCGAGATTCAAAAGCATGTGGCGATTAACCTAATTACTGTACACACAGGCAGAGCAGAGACGATCAAAATAAGGTGTCATGATGAGGAAACGCATAGTAAATTGGTGTCTGGCATTAAGGCTGATAACGTGCTAAAGATTCAGCATCATCAACTTAAATCGGAAAAAGTCCTCAAATACGTCATACGAAATGTAGACGTGACCTATGACCTTAACGATTTTAAGGAAGACCTGAAAAAGGCTAACTACTTTCCTGAGAAAGTCATTAGGCTTAAAAAAGCCAAAGGATCAATAGATATGCCCATGATCCTGGTTCTGTTATCAAACACTGAACACAATAAGACACTTAAAAGTGTGACCCGCATAGGGCCCTTAGCTGTCAGTGTTGAAATGTTTCGAGGTAATAAGAAACCTTTACAATGTTATAATTGTCTGCTATTTGGCCATGTATCTATGGGTTGCACGGAATCCCCCCGTTGTTACAAATGCGCTAAAGATCATCAGTCAAAAGACTGCCCAAATGTAAAAGGACAAGATCCCCCAAAATGTATTCGATGTAATGGACAACACACCTCCAGTTACACAAAATGTCCTAAATATCCGCAAGTCAGGAGAGTGCAAAGTGCTAAAGTGTCCCCGGAGATTTCCTATGCCTCAATGGTCTCCAAACAAGATAAGAGCATTAACGTGAATGATTTTCAAGAAATGTATAAACAAATTGGCAGTGTATGCAATTTGTTAAACGAACTAGGCAAGAAAATGTTACTGATGAGTGGAATACTTACGAATAAACACTGACAGTATGGCTGATCGATGCTATTCTATTACAAATCGAGGTAAACTTCGTTGCGTAATATGGAACGCCAGGGGGGTCCCCCGGAGGCATATTAAGTTTTACAACTTCCTAACCCAATGGGATATAGACATAGCATTTCTATGTGAGACACACTTAAGGCCAGAGCGCGACTTCAGGCTACCTGGTTGCACTTCGTAAAGACAGAATTCTTTCCACTACAGTAAAGTCCCCGTCAGGTGGGTCAGCAATTATTATTAAGAAAGGCATTCATCATCGGGAGGAACCAACCCGAGACTATATGGGAATGGAAGCTGCCTCTGCTATCTTTACTGATGCCACACTGGGAGAGGTGAAACTAGTGGCTCTATATAATGCGCCCAAGCATGAATTCGATGCCAATGAGCTTGACGAGCTGTTTTCCGCGAATATTCCCGTTATTATGGCGGGAGACCTGAACGCTAAGCACTCGCACTGGAATTCAAGATACCATAACCAAAACGGTGTCCTTTTGTATGGCTACGTGCAAAGGCAATCTGATATTATTGCAGTAGGCCCTGTGGATGATACATATTATTGTGATCATTCTCCTTCAAGCGATGTACTTGATATTGTGTTGTTGAAGGGCTTCTACAAATCATTCAGTATCTATACTGTCATTGATCTATCCTCAGACCATAAACCAGTTGCACTAAATTTTGACAACATAAACATTGACCTCAAAGAAGAACTGAGGCTCAAACAAGACTAGAAATTTTTTAGAGAAATTCTCAAAAATGATGACGACCCACTAAATAACGTACATAGTACGAGCGACATAGATACCAATGTGAAAAGGCTTACTGAACGTATAAATGCAGCTATTGACTCTAGTGCTTCGCCCTTGCGAGCTGATCACCTTGATCTCACCCCAGAAATCAAACAATTATTTGAGCAAAGGAATAAGGTTAGAAGGCAGTGGTACCGAACTCGTGATTCATGGCTTAAGACCAAGTATAATAGGCTCACTAGAAGAATTCACGAGGAGGTAAAAGCACTTCGTAATGACAGATGGAATGATAAAGTTAAGAGTCTCTCGACCCACGATAACTCTATGTGGTGCATGGTTCGAGCCTTGCAAAACAAGAAAGCCATTAATATCCCACCTCTGTTAGCCCAAAATGGCAAATTCATCACAAATGATGATGATAAAGCGCAGCTTATTGCAAGTTCACTTTCAGAACAGTTTGTCACGCCTACTGATGGTTGGCAAATAGGACTTGATATGTCTGAGAAAGTAAAATCCTGCATAACTGGCTTCTAGCTTGATTGCTCTGCTGGGCCGAAATAGTGCTCTAAACATTGATAATAAACTCCTACTCTATAAGGTCAT
>JAHWFO010097111.1:0-10499 GCA_023313115.1 Rhysida immarginata | reverse complement strand
CCCCCCCCCCCCCCCCCCGTCCCCTCTCTATTTTTGGTTGGCTTCCATTAAATGCTTCAATGAACAAAATTCCCCTTGATGAAGTAGCAGGAGCTCTGAGTTTCGTCTATTGTTTGAAAAATTGAATTTTTCGAATGTAGTATTTAGAAATGAAAACGAGCTCTATGTTTTTACGTTTCTCATTATTTTCAATCGAATGTGGCCATCTGAACACTTCAAAACGTGTACTTGCATTTTGTCCGGGTTGCGTTTTATCCGGATACCTCTTTAGTTACATAGCCTTGCGCAAATAAGCTTAGATAGTGAGCTTAATTAATACCTACGTACATTAATACGACAGGATCAATAACAAAACAAAACTTTTCAAAGTGAGCGGAGCAGAGTCTACTAGTTCGCGGTCGGAAGCCAGTTATCTCTTCGATCAAAAATTATCCATTTCTTCCTAATTCTTACTTAGGAAATTGAAGAAATTATTATCACTACCTCTATTCTTATAGCCAAATACTGAACAAGAATGAGGCATGACGAATATACGATTTACCATTCTGGAAGACTGGTCGTAAATATCTACTCAGTGAGAAAATATCAGGAGACGTTAAAGAGAGAGAGAGAGAGAGAGAGAGAGAGAGAGAGAGAGAGAGAGAGAGAGAATTTTTAATGCTGGGGCATGGCGGTAAAATCCATGTCAACATAGTGAATTAGAGAAATAATTAGCATTAATTGTTTGAAAGCTTCCATAGTGTGATTTTTAGTAAACAAACTAAAAAAAAGTTTCAAAATTCATGTAACGTCTCATTTTAAAAAATCATCCATTCGTGACTTCGCTTTAAAAGCTACACACATTTCAATAAATATTCATTTACATAGAGTACATTAAATGAATTAAAATGACCAAAATAATTACTATATAAAAAAAAAAGGCATGGTTTGATAATATTTCAATAACATGTGAATCACCTTTTTTAATCCTCTCTTTCATTAGAACTTACATTGGTGCCTTTCATTTATTTATTTTATTTTAATTTTATTTTCATTCAAAAAGGAAATTCACATTTATGTTATTATAATCAAAGTAATACTTGGAAACTCTTTCTAGTTTTTTTATTTATTTAAAAAAAATCACGCTGTGGAAGCTTATAACAACTGGGATTAGCATTAAAACATTAAATCGACCCTAGCAGCTAACCTCTCACTACGTCACTTCCGGAAAAATAATGGCCGACGCGAGGGGAATGCAAACAAGCTATTTTTCGCTTTTCAAAGCATTTTTTATATTGAAATTATGGAGCAAAATTAAAAATTTCAACGAAATCGTGTTATATTTATATCAAAAATTGATATTCTGTAAAAAAATTATAATCGAATTTTTGCGTAGAGTTGTCCTTTAAGGCTGTGATAGCTCTGATATTGCTCTTTCAACGCTTCTTTACATTAAATGCAGATTATAGATTTAATTACAGACCTAGAAACTAATCCTGCCGAATCACAATATTTTGACAAGATTTTAATATCAGGGACTGGATAATATTGAGACGCGTCATCTGATATGGATTCATGATTATATTCATCAGAGTTATACATAAATTAATGTTTTGTGCCCTGCACTCAATTTTAACCTGGTAAATTTAATGCCAATCAATTTGTCATTAATTTAATGTTTAATAAAAAATGCTGTACAATTTTGTTGCCGAAATAAAAGATGTATCCACTTTTTACGAAGAATGTCATCCTTTGGAAATCTACAGCGCAAATGTTTCGTTTTCTAATTTTTTTGTTTAGCTTTGAAATAGGTATTATACACGGGTGTAAGAGCTTGGT
This sequence comes from Rhysida immarginata, assembly GCA_023313115.1. NCBI lineage: Eukaryota > Metazoa > Arthropoda > Chilopoda > Scolopendromorpha > Scolopendridae > Rhysida > Rhysida immarginata. The sequence goes on along the minus strand of JAHWFO010097111.1, from coordinate 8,681 downwards.
GCTTATTTCTTGCGTGAAGGTTTTTTTTTTTAATGTATTCATCGCAATAAAAACGTTTATACCTATGTTTACTGAAATATCAGATGTTTATACTAAATGTATAAAAAAAACTTAAAAGCTGCGTCACAAAATTGTTTTAAGATAATAAAAAAAAATGCAATTTTAATTTTTGTTAATCTGATAATAATGGAATATTTGTAAAGGCAGGACATTTAAACTGGAAGGATATTTAAAAGTTTAATTGCTACGTATCAATAAACAAACCTAACATAATTTATCAAACATTAACTGATTTTAAAATTTTAAATTAAAAGAAAACCTGGTAACCTAAAATATTTTTGAAAAGGTACTTAAATTGTTTTGTTTTGTTTGGTTTTTTTTTAACAAAAAACGAAAAGGAAGAAATAATTCTCAGTTCAATAAAATAATCAGTTTATTAATCTAAATATTGTAATAAGCAATTAACTAATAATATAATTACTTGGGAACTGAAGTATTGGATCTTTTTTAAAAAAAACGATTTGACCAATATGTATGAGAATTTCGTCCAGTTAGATATTAGAAGGGGGGATTATAATTTGTACATCTACTAATCAACAATAATTTGGATTATAATTAGTGAACTGTATGTTTTATTTTATTATCTTTCAAATTATAATTTATAAAGAAGAATTTTCCTAGATGATTGTTTAATATAACTCGTCCTCCTTTTCCATTTAAACTTTTTTTTTAAATTTATGTTTAAGAATAACTTTATCACCAAATAACTTTTTATCGGATGGGCCGACTTGGATGATTATTTTTTGTTTAATAGAGCAAGTTTTTCTGGTGGTCCCATAATAAATTAATCCAGATATCTTGGGTAGATATTATAAAAAATAATTGTTTGCGATTGATTCATATGCATTGCCTCCGGCGATCAGCGTTTCTTGCCAATCCCGTAATGGCGGTGCAAAGGAACCACTAGAGGGGAGGTCACTGCCAGTCTCTTTCTTCATTTGTCGCTGGGTTTTGTGTGACCAACTCTACATCTCAGCACAATCGCGCACCAAGCGGCTAGTGCGCAGCCTTGATGATAAATCAATGCTAAATAATGTTTATTTAGGTTTTTTAAAGATATTTTATTATATTATTATTAATTAATTATTATTATTATTATTCCTTTCTTCTTTTTTATTTTCTTTTTCCTTTTCATTTTCTATCTAATTTTTATTATTCGTATGTTATTTTATTATTTTTTATTATTCTCGCTGTGTTAATGTTATTATTTATTGTTCTATTTTTATTATTATTAATTTTTACATGTGGTTCATTAATCCCGTTTTGGGCTCAGGCCTGTTGGGGGACAACACGGGGCCTTGCACTCCGGTTTATCTGGTGTGTTTCTCTCCCTGTTGTTGTTACAATTATTATTATTATTTATTATTATTTTATTTTTGATTACATTTTTGAAGATAATACATATTATATTTTTGAATATATATTTGTATGATTTATACATTTAAATCAATTATGATTTAAATGAATCCTATAAAATACGATTGCTCTTATTTTTGAAGATTTACATATAAGCACAAATTTAAAATTATTAATTTCATTGGAGACTAACACTTTGATGTAGTAAAGGCAAAAAAAAAAGAATACTACAGTATTACCCACTTATAACGAACACGGTTAGAACGAACACCCGCATATAGCAAAAAAAAATTCAGTCCCAACCCCGTCAGTCTATTTTCTATGCATTTTTACACGTTTATTGAGAAATGTTTTTGAAAGAAATCCGGTTACAGCGAAGGGAAATCGACGAAATTTATTCGGAAAATATCACTAATTGTTACAATAAGTCGGTCTAGACCGAATGCGTAGACACGTAACATTTTTTCCTAACAGCGATTTTTCTTTATTGTGATGGGTTGGTTAAAAATTCCCGCCATCACGGCCGCCACGCCTAGTTGAACGATCACATGATTGTACTTGAACCACTTGAACCAATCATATGATTGTGCCATCACATGGTCAACTGCAAGGCCCATGAGCATTTATGGGCTTGGTTGATTTTGTCAAGTCATTCATGCAAAATTTTTCAAGGAGTTCAACATGTACACCAAAGCGAAACGCTCTATCTCTAGAGTTAAAGTTAAAGATTTTAGAAGCACGCCATCGCGGAACAGAGCCAGAGAATCCAAGATGGCGGAGAGGAGAGCCAAGTAAGTGACGATGAACCAGAACCGCCCATACCATCATCGAAGCAGATGGACTCGCTGATGAATCCAGTAAAAAAATTACTTAACCATCTACGGTGATGTGCCAAACGAAATTTTTGAAAGTTATCTTAAGTTGCATAAATTTATAAACAAAAGTTATGTAAAAACTATGAAACAGAAAATCATATCGGATTTTTTTCATCCTGAATAAAGTTGACTAAAACAATGATTATGCCTAGTTTTAATGGCTAGTTTTAATTCTATGACTGTACGTACATTTTTATTACATTCGGATATAACAAAATCGGGATATAACGAAAAGAAACTTCGTTCCCTTGAATTTCGCTATAAGCGGGTGATACTGTATAATAAAATATAATACTATAATGGATGTAACAGGTTTTATTTTATACCTTAATTCTTGATTTAAGAATTTAATTCAGAATTGAATATAACCGTCACACATTTTCAACGAAATTAATTTAAAGTTTGTTACTGACTCTATATTTGAAAATTAGCATAGATATTTGATAAATAAATTGCCTCTTTCAAACTGGAATAAAAAGGAAATCTTAGACTTTTTATAATGATGTTTTATGTTTATTAGAGTAGTGATCAGTTTGGTTAATACTGATTCTATTGTTATATTTCAGTTTTTGTTGGGTTTTTTTTTTTTAATTTAAGTTTATTTTTTACCCGCTCTTCTAACAAAAATTTGAAATAAATACATGCACTAATAATTGCATAGAATATTGTCAATTTAGTAAATAACTTCAACATAAATGTTTTTAGTTATTACAAGAAACTGGGAGAGAAAATTTTTTGCTCAGTTAAATATAGTTTTTTTATTATATTTTCCTTAAACTGGGATTGAAATATAATTATACAACTGAAAATTTGTATTCGGCAACAAAGAGACTGTGGAAAAAAGTTTGTCGCCGAGATTGTAAGACGATTGGGCTCGAATGTGAACGTATTTTTTTTTAAATAGCTCTTCACGCTATTATTTTTCTTCATTTAAAATAATAACTTTTTTATAATCAGTAATTGCTATTATAGTGACCAGATAGTTTAAAAATCGGAACGGGATATTGCGAGACGGGGAGGGGGTAGCAAATACTTTTTTGTGTAAATAGAATATATCAGATACTAAATATTACATAATAGAATATTATTTTCAAAATAAACTTATTTTTACACGCTGTACGGTTCATTTTATAGTATCATAACATGGAAAATAATTCATTATTATAATTATATGGATTTGTATGATAAAGCAAACAGGTTTTTTTAATTATATTGAATACATCGAATCTACAATGAAAAATTAATTGCAATTTGATAAAATACTAATTTCCAAATATTTCGTCTGATATGTATTATTTGTATATAATCGGATGCTTGCATGCTGACTGGTTGATGAATGAGTACTTATGTACAATGAACCACAAAATACTTAATTAATTTAATGAATCACGAAATATTTTTACTGAAATTTCCAGAAATAAAAAATTCCTAATCGAATTTATCAAAAAATTTTATTAATTCAATTAAGTGAATAAAAATAGTGACCATTATAATGATATATGGATTTTTTTCTTAGGCTATTACTATACCATTTAAACTGGCTTTGAACAGCTCACTGGCCGTTAGGGATTTTCGCGCATGCGTAGTACAAAAAAGGTCACATGAAAACGAGACTTTACAGTCTTGTTATTATTAGGCTATGATGTTATACTATCGCGTTATAGCTCCGCGAATATCACGATACCTGATCTACCCATACAGGATAGAAATGGGCTGCCGCCATCTTTAAAGAAGCTGGATCGTTTCTCGTTTCTCACGAAGCTGTACGACCTCGGAAGCTCGGACCGTTTCGTGGGGTCGGGGCCTCCCTTCTCATGAGGTTCTCGGCTCCATCGAAACGGGCGAGACCACCTCACGAAAACTTATCGAAACGATTCAGAGAGAGGAAACCCTACTATCGCGAGGCCCGTGAGTCTATCGAAATACATCCTAAGGGCCTCCTTACACCGGGGATTGGATCTTATTTGACCAAGCACATCTTATAAACGAGTTTATTACATCGCCTTTAGAGCAGATGTTATGTAAATTTTCAATTAAATAAGAATTTGATTAATTACTCTAATTGATAAATTTTAATGATTTTAAATTTAACATTCGGTTATAAGTAATAATAAGTATTAAAAATGCTTTGAAAGCTTTAAAAAGATAAATAAATATAAAACTTTTGTGACAAAAGAGCATCGCAGCTTCAATGTCATCTTCGTTAGGAAGCTATGGACATGTGACAGTGGTGGTTGTTATATAAACAAATTAAAAACGCGCTTGATTTCACACTGAAACACATTAATTAAATTTATTTTCACTTTAATGAATTAAATTAAGAATTCTCTTATGTTAAAACAGCTAATTTAACTTAAATCTTAAGAGGAAAAAAAAAAGTTAAATGGAAACTATTGATTTAAAAACTACGTACATCTTCTCTGAGCAATTCCCACAGAGAGGGCTTAATTTTTTTCTCTTCGCTTTCATTATCGCTGCTATCACTTAAAATTACTACCTCGTCGTCACTGCTAAGGACAATTGCATCGTCTGTCATATTTCACTTTCATCGTTTTCAGTTTTATGGGTATTATTTGTTTGTTTACCAAAAGAGGTTTCCAAAGATAGTGTGGTTCAACTGGTTACGCCTTCAATATCTCACGCAGCGATTGCGGTCGGAGCGTCTTTACAAATTTTTAACCATCAATCTCGATTTAAAGGGAATAAAATCCCTTCTCGAATATTTTTATCAAATAAAGAAATAAAATAATAATAACGATTAACTTATCGGTGCATAGTGTTAATTACAACATGGTGTTGCATATTTAATCACGAAAAAAAATTCAAGCCTGAGCACGGTCACAGAGTAACAGCGCTCAAATTAAGTTCGTTTTTTTTTGCGCGCCATTAGCATGTGGATTAACATGACCTACTTTATTATTACTAATAGCAAGAGCTCATAAGGGTGAAAGTCACTTTTTTGTCCACAACATTCACAACAAAAATATATGAACCCTCTAATATAATACCATAAACCAAAATCTAAATTTTAAGGAAATATGTACAATTAATAGAAAAAAAATTGGCAAATTAATAACATTGAATATAACATACAAACAAAAAGGATGTTAGAATCAAAGAACAGGATAGGGCAATACGATTAAAAGACCTCAATAATATATTGCACAAAATTGTATTGAAAATTTACACCGCCCACAAAGGGAAAAAAATCAATTATATCAAAATAAATAAATTACAACATAAAGACTAATAAAAGAAGCTTTACACATAAATAGAACAAAAAATTTGGCCAAACCGAACTATGAAATTAATAAAAAATGACAAGTAATAAAAATAACAAAAAATTAAAATAACTAATATATCATAATTTACTTCAACGTTCTCCTCCTCTTCTTATTATTTATTACTGCACCTCCATCTGCATTTATTTATTAAAACGCAAAGCACTTCTTAAGAGCAAAATCGTCACTTCTGCGCATGCGCATTGATCATTGTTATCGTCGTTAATTGTTGTATGTAATTGTTATTAATTTGATCATCACTGCTAGAACTGAAAGTTCTTGACTGTGACTTCTTCGTGGGGAGTATTGTTTATAATTAGCCAACCAGGATTGTTTTGAACTTTTTTCTGTGAAACCACACATTTGTTTGCCATTAAATTTTGGCGGTAACATGTATTTGTTATCAATCAACTTTCTTTAACACTGTTATTTCAAATCATTTTTTTTTGTGTTTATTATTGTTTCTATTAAAAAAAAAACAACTGAAGATAGGGGAAGACAACGTTATTTGTAAAAAAAACAAAACATCATCTACATATTTCAACAATTCATCATCTTAAAAAAATTACTTATTTTGGATTTCAAATTAAAAATATTCTGTTCTAACAAAGCCCATTATTATTATACAGTGGGCTTTGGTTCTAAAAATTGGATCTTCAGTGGAAAATCATCAGAAAAACTCGCATCAATTTGGAAATCAGCTTGGACTCAATTAGACATCATCGTCAAGACCTCAAAAGTGATATCATCGAATCCAAAATTGTGAACCAAAAATGACTTTCATCATTATTATTTTATTTTTTAAAATTTTATATTTTATTTAATTAATTTTTTACATTAAATTAAGAAAGTTATATGTTTAATTATATTATTGTAAAATTATTCCCGCAAAAAAAAAAAAAAAATTGTTCATTACATTACAAATATCGTTTTTGTATACGCCTTGTTTACCTTCAAAGCATATGCAGTTTCTGTGTAATGTTAGACTTCGCAAAAACTACACCACGGAATAACTAATGTATTAATTATTCCGTGACAACACTCATGAATTTTTTTTCCTGTTATTATACCGTTATTATTTTTTTCACTGAAATATCCAATTTAAATGTTCAGTTTCAATTGTTATGTATTGTTGTAATTTTTTATTGTAACAATGTCCAACAATCGACATGCCCATTATTTCTTTTATTGAGGATGAGAGCAAAGGGATATATGGTGAAGCGGCGCTGACTTAATATTCAATATGTAATTTTTACAATACAAAGACGTTGTAGTTCAGCATTTTCAGGAACAGTTTTCTATTGGAGGAACTGTTGTTGCGATGAGTGGCAAAAAGAGAAAGTGACGGCATTGCGCGCTTTATCTTATTTCTCCTCTATGATAACCTCTATAAATTAGCGTGAATTTACTTTGAACACCGAGTGATCCCATTAATTTGGGAGCACATGATGGCATTAGTATTTCTCGTCGGTAAAATTCTTATTGGTGGCTACGTTTGTACATAACCACTGGAAGTGAGTACCGCTCGAATTTAGTGCATCGAAATACATATCTTTTGGACCCGTGATTTCTTCACGGGAGAAATACTCGTTACTCAATAACTCTCATTTTGTATCACGAGAAATATATAAAACACGTTTGTACAATAAACAAATAATAAGTGTATTGAACCAATACTGAAGGAGTTTTTTCCCCCGATATAGGATCTATCTAGAAATTGCTGAGTGCTGGTTAAGTTTTCAGAAAATTAAGACATATAGGGTGTCTCATCTAAAGTGAACCAATAGCCAACTTCTAAAATACACTACTGTTTATAAAAATCGCAACACCCTGATGGAATGGTCTAATCCATATGCAATTTGCAATATTTGCATACAATGGGTCAGAGTATAAATGATTAGATTTTCAGAGTAATTGCTTGAAAGAACACCATGCCTCGACGACGACGAAGGGTACCATATCAACAGCTAACAGACTTTGAAAGAGGACGCATAATTGGTCTGCGTGAAGCGGGATGGTCGTATCGTGACATTGCTGCTCGTGTAGGACGTAATGCAACGACAATTATGCGTGCATGGAGGCAGTGGAGCGAAGAGAACAGGGCACACCGAAGACCAGGCTCAGGAAGACCCAGCACGACGACACCGCGAGATGACAGACACCTCTATCGCATGTGTGTAGCAGATCGTACAGCCACTTCCACAGTGTTAGCACAACAGTGGGGTGATACAGTAGGCAGGACAATGTCTGCTAGCACTGTACGACGCCGTTTGATTTCCAGAGGATTGATGGCACGAGTACCACTGTTGCGGATTCCTTTGACTCAAAACCACCGGCGCCTCAGGTTGCAATGGGCCCATCAACACCAACAGTGGCAAGCTGAATGGCAACAAGTTGTGTTTTCGGATGAGTCAAGGTTTAACTTGCAGGATACGAGTCAGAAGACATCGTGGCGAGCGCGACCTTCCAGAATGCATCCTGCAGCGTCATTCAGGACAAACGCCAGGGGTGATGGTGTGGGGTGCAATCAGTTACCATGGCCGTTCCCGTCTGATCAGAATCCATGGCAATCTGAACAGTGACCGGTACATCAGGGAAGTTGTGCAGAACCGAGGTCATCCCCTTCCTGCAGAACCTTCCAGGCGCTGTATTCCAACAGGACAATGCCCGACCGCATGTGGCCAGAAATGTCCTCGCTTTTTTCCAAGCACATCAGACGCCCTTGTTCCCCTGGCCTGCTCGTTCACCAGACATGTCCCCAATCGAACATGTGTGGAACAGGGTTGCTCATCGATTGGCTCGTCAGACTCCTGCAGCAGCAACTGTGGATGAACTGTATACCCGTGTAGACAGAGCATTGGAGGACATTCCCCAGGCCCTTATTCAGAGCTTGTTTGACTCAATGCCACGACGTTTAGAGGCTGTAATTGCATCCCACGGTGGTTTCACCCGATACTAATGTGACAATAAAACGCATTGTATTGACCTGAAAATCTAATGGTTTCTTTTCTGACCCATGATATGCAAATGCTCCAAATTTAATGCAGATTGGGCTATTCCATCAGGGTGTTGCGATTTTTATAAACAGTAGTGTACAAATCTGACAGAG
>JAHWFO010097006.1:10997-21505 GCA_023313115.1 Rhysida immarginata | reverse complement strand
CTTTCTCTGTCGTCTTTCCACTCTTTCTCAATAGTCTGCTAACTCTTCATTATCTCCAGCTACTGATCATTTTTAAAGATTTTCAAGAAATTGTTAAGTACTAAGAACTCTCTTTTCTAAGAAAAACCTGAATTACAGGAATTCTATGCATTGTTACAAATTGAAACTTATCCATATTGCATCATCATTTTATGTTCATTGTTATAATTCTTGGAAAGGATTGCTTTATCATTGCATCATCATTTTGAGCTCATTGTTATTGGTGAATTGCGTGTTGAAACCATTGTTGATACCTATTGTTGCACAAACTTTTATTTGCATTGTTGGTCATGAGATATATATTGTTGGTCCGTGCAGAGTGTTTGTGAATTGCGTGTTGATACCATTGTTGCAAAAACTTTGTCTTGCATTGTTGGTCATGCGATATTTCTCATTAATATGCCCTGCCATAACCATGAATATCGATTTTTTATCAATAATTATTATTTTTTCGAAATCTGAAGTAGACAGTGACCTTCCTCATGCTTTGAAGGTCATGTATGCGAAATTTCATCAAGATCGGAATAAAACTGTAGATTTGTATAAAAAACGTACACACAGACCCACCCACAGACCCACAGACGCACAGACCCACAAACATCCTTTTTTATATATATAGAAGAAGATTGTCACTAGTTCGTGTTACGCAATAAGGAGATATTTAAATATTTGTTTTTCTTTTGTCAGCAGCTTGGAATTTGGAAGAAAGGTATATAGCACAGAGGAATAAGAAACAAGAGGGGAAACTCCCTACAGCCGCAAGGGAAACTTTTCTGAGATCACGTGACGAAAGTCAACCAATAAAATTTTCCTTAAAAACACTCCTGACTTCGCGGCGCTACTGTCATAATTACGTCATTCTCCCGCAAATGGATTATTATATGACGTCATATAAAAACGTTGCTTAACGTTCTTTTCATCGGAATTTTAAAAAAATTTATTCAAGTTAATTAAAAACTTTGAAAACCGGTTTCTAGGATGCAAGGTGGATTATCACAGATGAAAAGAAATTATTATTGTATTACCAAGATTTCTTATTGATGGTCTCTGATTAACACGAGCATAGTATTAGAGTGGAGCTAATACTATGACACGAGCAACGGCGAGCTAATACAAACATGAGTGCTTCACATGAGTGATCACGTGACAAATCAAGAATTTTTCGTTTTTATAAAACATTTTTTTATTTTTGAATACAAATTTATGTGTTTTAACATTATATAAGAATTAATACATTAACTACGTTATTATTTTATTTATTATTTTCAAAATTGTGTCTACACTAGCGCCGCGAAACCAGTATTGAAAAATGACGTAGTGATTTCCAATCACGTGGTAGAGTTTCCCATCTGTTTCTCTTCATCTGTGGTATATAGGACTTGGCTCTTGATGATGACGGACTGTTGACGTGCCTCTAGTTGTGGTGCACGAGCAATATATTTTAGTCAAGGAGCCGTCGTTTATGTAAGCCAGCTTTGTGTTTGAATTATACTTTGCGTCGTCAAAATATAATATTGGTTTTCTTCCGCAACGACGAGCAAGGCGAATAATTTGTATATTCCGAGGAATTTGAAATAGTTTTTTGGGCTTTCGAACACTTTTTTGAACGTGAACATTATTGAAAGATATTTAAGTAAGGCGAAGACAAGATAGGATTGCTTGTTGGTTTGGAACAACAGCATTGCATATTTATTAATTCATTGCATACAGGGCTAGTATTGATTTATTGATATGTTAACGGTCAAGTTAAATTGTAGATTGGATGACCGGGCCGTTTTGAATCATAGCCGCCGTGACGTTTTTTATCTGTTACGTGGACACGTGTAATTTTATTATTAGTTCTGAATAGTTAAATAATTGTAATTGGTCTATCACCACTCTGTTCTCTTTATATTTAAGATGATGTAACTCCTTTTGCCTCAACTGAACAGCTCAGCCCGTTCTGAGCAATTCCTCTGCATACGCTGAAGAAGGCAGCGTGGCTGCCGAAATGCGCATACGTCCGAATAAACAATTTTTGTGGATCAATGGTTTCCGGTTTTCATTGTTGCGAGGCGCCCTTTTGAAGTCGTGGCCATGGATGTGATGGGAACAGTGCAGCCCGCTCAAGCCAACAACAAATATTTGATTGTGTTTGTCGACGTTATGTCGAAGTTTATCGAGGCGGTACCTGCCCATGATCAAAAAGCGATAACTCTGGCTCGAGCATTTATCTAGAACGTAGTTTGCAGGTATGGCATCCCAAGGGCCGTGATGAGCGACTGAGGAACCAATTTTCTTTCGGATATACTCGAGTCCGTATGTAAAGATCTTATGACTAAGCACAGAGTGACAACAGCTTACCGGCCTTCATCAAACGGAATAGTTGAACGATTCAATAAAGTATCGCCGAGACTTTTCGCACACTCTGCAGAAATCACCCAGCCGTATCTATCACTTGACAGATATGGTATTATTTTCCCTCAGGACGTCAGAAAATGAAAATACGGGTGAATCACCGTCATATTTGTTGTACGGGTTTGATCCCGAAACCCCGTTGGATGAATAGAACGCATTTATGTTAAACAATGAAAACGAGACTAATGATGTCGAAGACTACCGTTCAAAATTGGTTCAAAACTTGCTGGAGGCCCGCCATTTTGCTGTCGAAACAGATCAACAGAACAGAGGAAGAAAGTAGTCAAAACGCAATCTGGGAAGGAAAAAGTCAACCTTTTCCATAAGCGATAAAGTTTGGCTCTTGAGGATGGCAGGACTATAACAAATATTCTCCTACAAATATATTGGGCCATTTAGAGTCATTAAAAAAATTTCAGAGGTAATTTATCGTATTACGGGCATTAAACATGGGACCAGTGCAGCCCGCTCAAGCCCCAATGTGACCGTCTTCGACCAATGATCGATGCAAGAAATCTTCTAAGATCATTTGTGATCATGACGAAACGCGAACCCAGGATCCTGAAATATGCCTAAATTTTTGATTTTCTTTTCTTCTTCTTCTTTATCTTCTTCACAGCCTACATCTCCCGGAGGACGGAAACTAGCTGATGAGTTACATACAAAATGACATTAATAAATCAGAGTCACAAACAGGCAATCAGCAAGCTTTAAGTGGGCCCAAAATTCTCTCAAAGAGTCTGGAGCCACACAAGAAGCAAGAAAAAAGGCGCAGAACAGCACGCTTTTTACTTGGCGTCTAACGGGTAACAAGAAGGATATTCTCTAAAGAGAAGCCAATATTTCGCTGGCGGAGATCGTTAGTAAGCAGATCCCTCTGTTGACAATAGACGGGACAGACCATAATCGCATACTTCACTGTTTCTTGCTTGCCACATCGACAACGATCAGATGACACTATACGAAGTTTATGAAAAAAAAATTAAGTGGAGCATGGCCACTTCTTAATCTGAAGAGCAGTGCACGTTGGTTCGAAGTAAGCCATCTAGGGGCAAGACGCTTAATATCAAACACAAACGGAAACAGTGCTTTATAGTGTCCGCCTCTCGTTTCCGCCAACCAGTCTTCATTCTTGCTAACCAGTCTTGCTAACCAGTCTTCATTCTCGCCAACCAGTCTTCATTCATATGGCTAAGGTGCGCCTGCGAACACACATATTAAGAATAGATGAGTCTATGCGGGCAGGGATAGCAGGCTTACGACCAGTTCTCCCCCAGTTCGCCAATCTGTCAGCCATTTCATTTCCTTTAATGCCTTTGTGGCCAGGAATCCGCATAAATTGAATACAATAGTCATTCAAGTAAAGCTGATGAAGTAAGTCAATTACGTAGCCAAGCTGCTCCCTAAAGAACCACGTACAGCTAGTTAAGGCACGGCGAATTGACAAGATGGCACTTTGAGAATCCGTTAGTATTAAGTAACTGTCAGGTGGGAGGGAATAGGTAAGTAAGAGGGATATAAAAATAGAAATAAGTTCTAGTTGGTGCGAGCTAAAAGCCAGAGAAATGTTTTGGGAAATAACTTTAGAACCTTTCAAATAAACGCCTATGCCGCCATTACTGCTGAGCGGTGAGAGGGAGGCGTCTATGTAGATTTTGTGAAATTCAGGGTAGTTGTCTCTAAGAAAGACCTATAAAAGGTTGGAGCACATAGAGGGGGAGGGAGCGGACAGGAGCCAACTAGGAGGAGAGTTCACGACACAGGCTGGGGAGTTCACCCACTGATGCCTTAACACTATAGGCTAGCAAAGATGGAAGCAATCGCACTCAAACTTTTTTATTAGATTCAACGCCACTGAAAGGAGGCAGTTCGATTTAAGAAGAGACGAACTATAACGCAGGAAAGAAGTGTTTGCTGACCCTAATATAAAGGACTGGCAGTAGGAGAATAGCTGTCGGATGAAGCGGGGCCTCCCACCTCAAAGGATGGGAGGGGGGAACACCCGTTTCGATGTAGAGCAGGGGGCACGGAGAAGAGTTGGTGGCGCGCAGACACCTCCTAAGCAGTTTCCTCTCTACCACCAACAACGGATTCACGCTCGACTTAGATGCTAGTAGTAAAGGTAACGCCGACAAGTCCGTAACTTTCACGAGGGCGCTAGTTAGAGTGGAAGCCTCACCCCATGGCGGACCCCACTTAGATTTCATGATCAAGCTTACACGAGCTAGACACTTGACCAAACTTCCCTTAAGCATTCTGATATGGCTCTTCCAATTTAATTTAATATCAATCATGAATCCAAGAAATTTGTGAGCATTCCTATTCGGAAGCCTAGACCCTTGGAGAAAGATATTTAAGAGGGGAGAGGGACCGCTTTTGGCAAAACGCATTACAACCGATTTTTCTGGAGAGGAGGAGATACAATTGTCATCACCCCAGGCTTCGAGCGTATCACACACATCTTGCAAAGTTATACGAATAGAAGGAACAGAGCAACTTGAAAACCAAAAGGCCATTGATGGAGGGAGTGGAGAGAAGATGTTCCTGGTGAAGATATTAAACAAGGTGGGGCTCAAGATTGAGCCCTGCGTAAGGCCTCGCTGCTGAACTGTCCAGGAGGTACCACCTGGGAAGCGAATACCTATTCTTCTGGCTTTCAAAAAGGCGTTGATCCACACATCCATCCTCCGAGAAATCTGGATGTCAACGAGTTTGTTGGCGAGGAGTCAAAAGCCTTGTTGATATTCAGAATAAGTATACCAATATATTCACCTTCCTCTCTTGACAACAATATATCGTCGATTAGTTTGAAAACCGAAAACAAAAGACTTCGACCTTTTCTAAAGCCTTGGCAGTAAGCAGGAAGGCGACTCTTCACTTCCAGAAAACGCTGAAGCCGGTCATTTATCAGGCGCTCTAAGATTTTAGTTAAGCATGAAGTCAGGGCAATCGGGCGATAACTCGTGTAGGACGTCAACGGCTTTCCCGGCTTTAAGAAGAATAATACCAGTCTTCCAAGAAACATTAAACGAATGAAGTAGAAAGCTCTGCTGGCCTTCCCCAACTTGCAGAAGGTAGGATTAATTAAGCCTTCAGGACCTGGCGCAGTGCGCTTAGTTCTAAGAGCAGATTTTAAAGAGGAGTTGGAGAAGGGCTGGTCTCATTGTGATATAGTCGGCCGGAAGATGTTTGGGCCATCACTTGGAACGGATCTGCGGCGAACCGACTGCCAAGTGAAGGATGGACTCCGCCGAGGACCTGGGGTCCAGCATGAGACCTGCACTGCTCTTAACGAGGGCAACTGCAGCAGGAGAGCGTCTTTGAAAAATTTTGAGCATTTTCCACGCGTTACCCGGCACGTCCTTTCTGATCAACTCACGCCAGAAACCTCTTCTGTGTTTTTTCAAGGTTTTCTTGCAAAATGCCTTCATTTTCTTGAAATTTAACCAACATTCCAGACATCTACACTTGCGAAACTCTCTCTTGGATTTATTACGTTGCCAGACAGCTTCTTCGCACTGAAAATCCCACCACATGGGCCTAGATGGGAAAGACCTACTGCTGGGGGACTTAATGAAAAGCCTCTGCTGGAGAGAAGACAAAAGGTCAACGATATCCGGGTTTCTCATTGGGTCAGGGTTTAGGGGTCCGAGGGCGCACTGACTAGCTCTTGGAGCAGATAGAGATGAAGAAAGCTTGCACGGAAGCGGGCTACAAGGATTACAAGGGATGAGCTCCGGAGATTATCTCCAAATAAGCAGGGAAAGGGAAATCGGATGACATCGGAGCAATGGAGCATCAGGGATCACTCCTATCTAGATGGCGAGAAAGAGTGTTCGGGCGTGAACAAGATCTTAAAATTGTAACGCAGCTGCAACTCTTCCAAGTAGCGCCCATTAAGGTTATGGTTGAGGCACCCCCAGTCAGGGCTTTTGGCATTGAAATCCCCAATAGCAATGAATGGGGGGGGGGGGTAAGAAGCTGATAAGGTTAGTCCATTTGTCCCGGGAAAGGTAGCCAGGAACATAAACACAATAAATGTGCAGCCAAGATTCCAGGTGAAAAATAAATAAGTCTATAACTCCTATTTTCGTGCACACTTTTTGTCAAACTTTCATGATTTTCACCGAAAGTCATGAACGTTTGCCCTACAAAATTAATAAAGTGTGGTATGTACGACTTCACAGAGACAAGGTTACCACCTCCATACCTTTCTCTGCTGTTAATATAACTGAGCGATTTGGGAAAATTTACGGTAGAATCACCATTTAAAAATGTTTCACATAAAGTCATTATCTGAGATTTCTTGTGGAAAAGAACAGCGTCCTCCCAATTAGAGTCTAAGCCTCTGATGTTCCAGTGGAGGACACATAGGTCTTTGTTACTGAGACGAGACATTGACAATACGAGGGGACAAAACGCTATGCCACCAACTCGCAATGTCATAGAACCAAGTGGGAGGGAAAGGGAACCGAGACTGCATCAGTTTAAGGGTATCACTAATGTTTGCTGGATTATTAATTTCTTCACTGTTTTTCTCAGTCGTTTCCAGTAGTGATGTGAGGAATAACTTGAAGCAATTACTAACAAGTTCGTCCACCTTATGATTTCCTAAAATGGTGACGTTTCCATCTGAGTTTTTGTCACATTGAAGGGCACTGGTTGCGTTGGTTACGCTGGTTGCTTGGGGGAAAGACGATGTGTGGGCAATCTCCATAGCATTCGCTAGGGAGAAAGTAATAAATGGAGAGGGGGATTTTGGCCAGGTCATTGGAGAAGGCGCAAGCGTGTTGAAATCCAAAAACGGGAAGACAGGCGAATGATGGGAGTTGATTGGTGAAAGGTCTTCTCGACCACAGGAGGAGCATGTGACATTTGCAAGGTTCTCTTGGGCTGTAGCATCATTAGTTACACTAGTAGCGTTTGTCGCAAGCTGGGAAGAGGACAGGTTATTCCGATTGTCGTGTTGGCTGACAAGCTGTGGGTGGGGCGTAGAAGTTACTACAGTAGCATAGGTTTGACGAGCAGGAGCCGAGGGGGGCGCAACACCGAGCTCCATGTCCGTGAGGCGCTTAGCCTAGTAGTAGGAAATGAACAATGTGACCATCTTACTTCTGATAAGCGATTCATACTTGAAGACGCTACACCCTTTAAAATACGAGGAGTGAGCGCCTTCGCAATTAGCGCAACGAAAATGTGGTGAGAGGCAAGCATCTCTAACATGCAGATCAGAGAGACACTTACAGCAGAGAGGCTTCCCAGAGCACCTCAATCTGGAGTGACCCAGCATATGACAGACGGGGCACTGCATAGGCCTAGTTGGTGGACACGATACAGGTAACAACTTATTTTCGAACTTAACCTTAACAGGGGGAGAAGGCGTGTTGAAAAAGATTAACAGTTTGTCAAAGAAAGCCCCGGGGTATGGTGGTGGAAATTGCCTGATATCAGCAATTGACCTTCCCACATGAGCACAGGTCTGTAGATCCTCTAATGTGACAGTATAGCGGATTCCATAGATATAACCCACCGACAAAGTGAGAAATCTAAGCATTTCATATGCTAAGTTATACACTCCGATATCCTTAAATTTCAGATACGAGGACGCCTGGGCTTTGGTGTCAAATTTAACCAAAAACTTCCCTGAACTCAATTTGGACACCGTGGGAGAGGATCCTACCAGGGAAGAGATTGTTCTACGAAAGAGACCGGGGGAGATGTCGTTCCAAACAGGGTCAAGAGGATTTGTAGAGTATGCTTCCGTCTCAGGTTGTGTAGATTTCCCATCTGGATATAAGTAGCCAAGGCCGAGCGGCTAATTCCAGCTGGCTTATAACGTCTGGGCTAGAGACTTGAACAGGTTGATTAATATTTTGCGAAAATTGACCAGTGCGTCTCTCTGTCTGGTGAGGAGTGCAGTTTGCGCAGCTTGCTGCGAGAGGGCAGGAGACGAGGGCGAATCAGTTTATCTTGCTTGTCTTGCTTATCTTGCCGGAGTTTCTTATCGTGCTTTCTGCCAGAGGTTTTTTCTGGCTTTGTAGAATCAGGAGACTGCGACGACGTGTAATAAGCCAGTAACTAGTCACATAAGGGATCTAAAATATCAGACGAATCAATAGTTAGGGCAGAGTTCCTTGCACGCTTGTCCTGGGGGAGGTAGCCACCAATTTGCGTGCTTTCCCTTCCGACCTCCCCACAGAGGAGGACCTCTGACCGTGAAGGGGGGAGGGGTCCCCCATCGTCGAGGGGACCAAGACTCATTATAATAGCAGATGTCTTCCCGAACAGGTTTAAAAATAATGAACAGAGAAGAAGAAGAAAACAATAAACGGACAAAAGAGAGGATCGAGAAAAGTTAAATAATACAGGGGTCGAAATAAATCACTTGAAGACAATGATAGGGCGAAAAGCGAAAAACTAAGGGAAGAATCTTCTCATAAATAGCTATCAGAGAAGAGAGCAAAAACTAACGACTGGCGCGTCCGCCATCTTGCTTTTTTTCCGTTTTTCTTTTCTTAAGTATAAATTTGCTAACTTTATGTTCTGGCTTTGTTAAACTTTTTATATGTTGTAGTCAATGACGTATATTAAAGATAGACTCCGAATCCTATTGTTAACAACGGCAAAAAGTGAAGCAAATTGAGCCATGATAGTTCTGGGCAGGAATGAGCCGTGAAGTAATTAGCTGTCTGGCTGCTTTGTTTTTGAAGATTTTGGGCCTGAGGAATAATTAATTCAAAACCATTCCTCAAAGTTAAACTGCGTACAACTGTACAAACAAACAAGAAAAAGGACCAGGAATCATTTTCCACAAAAATAAATCAAAAATACGTAACTAAAATGAAAATACGTAACTGAAAGACAATCGAAACGAAATTGAAATTGAAACCATGATCGAAAAATTGTTTATAAAATATAATAAAATTCTTCAAATACAAAGTAAACGAAAAGATAAACTTATCAGTCCGTGATTGGCGTGTGAAAGAATTATTAATCAGTTACTCTTCTGTTTAGCCATGTGTTTTGCATCATCTTCACTCACTTTCGGCCATGACAGTTCTGGGCATGGAGCTTCCCAATTTGCTTCAAGTTACAACAATAGGATTCGGAGTCTATCATTAATATACGTCATTGGTTGTAGTAGCTGAGCAACAATGTGTTTTGTCTCGAGTAGCTCGCCCATTGTAGCTAATTGTCTCTAGTTCGTGACAAGTTATGCAATAAGGAGATACTCATATTTTTGTTTTTCTTTTGTCAGCAGCTTGGAATTTGGAAGAAAGGTAAATAGGACTTGGCTCTTAACGATGACAGACTTCGGACGTGCCTCTAGTTGTGGAGCATGAGCAATATATTTTAATCAAGGAGCCGTTGTTTATGTAAGCCAGCTTTGTGCTTGAATTTTACCTTGCGTCGTCAAAATAGAATATTGGTTTTCTTTCGCAACGACGAGCAAGGCGAATAATTTGTATATTCCGAGGAATTTGAGATAGTTTTTTGGGCTTTCGAACACTAGCTGCCATTTTTGAACGTGAATATGATGGAAGGATATTTAAGTAAGGCGAAAACAAGGGCTGCATATTGGTTCTTAAACTATTTATTAATTAATTGTATATTGGGCTAGTATTGATTTATTAATATGTTAATGGTCAACTTAAATTGTAGATTGGATGAACAGGTCGTTTTGAACCACAGCTGCCTTGACGTTTTATGTCTCTTACGTGGATACGTTTTATTTAGCTATAAGTTCTGCTGGCAGTATTGCTACTTGTTAAAAATAAAACTGAATCGGTCATTTCAAAAACCTCTTAAGCCACATTTTTTTCCGACATGCTTTTTTTGCTGAAAATAGTTCCTTAAAGGGAACTGCGTATTCTGGGTAAAAAGCACGTAAGTCGATACATTCCTTCCTCTTCAAATAATACCGTGTGAAAGACGTTCATTGCATAAACAACATTAGTCAGTGACTTAAGAGGTTTTTGCATGCACTATTAGATGGTGGGAGTAGTTTTATGACTGAGTTTGACGTTTTAAATTTGCTTTGTTCCATGGCCGTACCCGGGGGGGGGGGGGGC
>JAHWFO010097000.1:0-23419 GCA_023313115.1 Rhysida immarginata | reverse complement strand
CGAAATGTTGCTGAGCGGATAGTAGAATCTGACCACATCAAAGTTGGCCAGACTACTATCCACTTGTTTCATGCCGACCCCGGTCATCTCACCGTCCATGTCCGGGGTGCCTCGCCGCTGATGGCAGAATCCTACCTGAAGGACTACATGTCCGACTACGGGGAGGTGCTACGAGTGTTCTACCCAGAGCACTCCGACTCCCCCCTGCAGAAAAATAGACATTTTGTTGGACATGCGCCTTCAGAAAGACATTCCTGACTCCCTTGTGTTGCACGGAGAACGTGTCTTCGTGTTCTACAAGGGCCAGAGGCAGTGCTGCTGGTACTGCAAGAAGTCCTCCCACGTCCGGAAGGACTGTCCTCTCCTGAAGAAGTGCGACTTCTGTAAGAAAATCGTGGGCAAATACCATCAGTGCCCGGAGAGGACAGGTGAACCACCAGCAGCCCCAACGCCACCGCCTCGAGGGATGTCGTCGCAGCAGCCAGCACTGATGACTTCATCGGCCAAGTCAACTGAGCCTAGCAGAGTGACTATGCCTCGTCCTACTCCGAGGATTTCGAAGGCGGCCCCGCCATCGTCGGCTCCTCCTTCACCAAGGAAAGCGAAGGCGGCCCCACCTTTTTCACCTCCTCTTTCACCGAGGTTATCGAAGGCGGCCCCACCATCGTCGGCTCCTTCACCAAAGAAACCGAAGACGGCTCCACCATCATCGCCTCTTCCTACGACTCCTGGGAAGGAGATGCCGCCTCCCACTCCTCGGCCTCGTGTGGTTCAAGAGACTTTCTCGTCTACCTTCGCCTGTTGTTTCCCCGATGGCGGAGGTCTGCCACTCTGCAGAAGTCATCTTAGACGATTCGTTGTGTTCCGAGTCGGTGTTTCTTGCGGAGGAATTTCCATCTCTTCCTCCACCTGCGCTTTCATCGGCATCGCAGCCTTTGCGAATCGTCTGTGCGCCTACGCCTGGAAAAATTTCTTCCTCTGCTGGGACCTCAAAGCCATCAGTGCCAGCTCAGCGGGATCTTCTTGCGACGCCTAAGAGCCCTCGCAAGAAAAAGGCCCGACGTCATCGTAGCAAGAGGGACGGGATTCCTGTGTCCTCTTCATCTGAAAGAGACAGCTGCGTAGACCATCATCATCGCAGCCCCTCTTCCTCTTCGGGACGTGCTCGTTCCCATAGACGGAAGACTTCTGAGCCTCCTCCCTCGTCGGTGAAGCTCAAGTCTCCTTCAGATACAGGTCAGCCCCCGTCAGCTTAAATTCGCAGTGAAGGTCTTTTCCCTAAACGTTCGTTCCCTTGGTTCGTCCTTCAAGCAATCGGTTTTGTCATCATTCGTCGCCCTGTACAGGCCAGATATTCTCCTTCTTCAAGAGGTGAAGCTTGCTGCTTCGCAACAGCTTGCTAACCTCCCTGGCCTTCACAGTCAATATCCATCTGCGCAGTTCTTCATCAACTCATCTTCGCCACATGGACAGGGGGTTGCTACCATCATCTTCAACCCCTCCATTGTGGTGTCGAACTGCGTCTTTGACTGTGAGTGCAGGGTAATTTCTTTGGACCTCCTGCTATCTGGTCTCAAATTCCGATTGCTTAATGTGTACGCCCCGTGTTTATCAGCAGAGAAACTGACATTCTTTGAAGACCTGGACTTTTACCTGTGCTCGTCCTTGCCTGCAGTGGTTGCTGGGGACTTCAATTGCCATCCGGATGGGAACAACATCTTTTCGTCTGGATGTGTCTACCAGTTGTGCCAGCGGAATGCACTTTTCGATCTGTGGGAGTCTTCTTCCAATTCCAACCAAAGTGGGTCTACCTTTCACCAAGGGCCCTCTGTGTCTTCAAGGTTGGACCTTTTTCTAGTAGACGCCACTTTCGCTGGTGCTCCTGGTTCCATGGAGGTCATTCCATGCTCCTTTTCTGACCACAGTGCCATCAAGTGGTCTTGGAACCCTCCATTCCCTGCCTCCTCTGCAGGCTCTGCTTCGAACAATTGGTTTCTGAACGTTTCTCTGCTTGACAACGATAAATACAAGGGAATGTTCGTTCGGTTTGTGGAAAGATATCTTCACAACCTGCCTCCGTCACTAGCTTCGTGGCTTTCCTTTAAATCAAAGCTCCGTCGTTTTTTCAGAAAGATTGGGTTGGACGCCGCTAGACGCAATCGGCTCCATCTCCTCATGCTGCAAGAAATTCTGCGCCTCCTCAGCTGTTCCATCCCGAAGGGGGCATATGCTGATGACATCCGCCAGGTGAAGAGCGAGATCAACGCTCTAATGATCCGCAGGGCCGCCGGCGCAGCTCTCAGGGCCAAACTGTCCTGGGCGTCTGACGTCCGGAATATGTCGTCTGCTGCGTTCGCTGAGGAGAGGGGTCGCGCCAATAAGAAGAGGTGTCATCGTTTGGTGGTGGGAAATGAGACAGTGGAAACAGACTCTGACATCTTGTCTGCTTTCCACTCTCATTTTTCATCATTTTTTGGCCACCCAGTCTTTCCATCCGACGCCACGACGAAGTGGATCGAGGCACTTAGACCTTTCACTGCTGATGCTGACCCGTCAATTACCCGTCCCTTTACCGAAGATGAAGTCAAGAAGTTTTTGTCGATGGATGGCCGTCATCAGTCCAGCCCTGGATTAGACGGCATCCCGTACTCGTTCTTCAATGCGACTTGGAAACTTCTTGGGCCTTTCCTGGTGCAAGTGTTCAATTCCATTCTTAAGGACCCTTCCTCCATTACGTCGGACTTTACCGCGGGGAGAATCATCTTGCTCCCCAAGGTACCGGATCCTGAACTTGTCACCCAGTGGAGGCCTATTACTCTACTTAACACAGACTATAAGGTCTTCACTGGTGTGCTCCAACAACGGCTCAAAGCTTCGCCGACGAGTTCTTCGATCCGGGACAATCCTGCTCCATTCCATCTCGCAGGATGTCCGACAACCTCATTACCATCAAGTGTGTTATGGAGGAAGCGTGTGTGCGTCGTCAGACTCTTGCCGTGCTAAGTCTTGACCAGGAAAAGGCCTTCGACAAGGTGAATCACGTGTTTCTTTTCCGAGTGTTTCACCATCTTCATCTTCGGAAATTTGCTACGATTATCTCAGCACTGTATGCTTCTGCCACATCATGCGTAACGATTAATGGCTCTAATTCGCCTTTCTTCGAATGTCCAAAGGCGTCAGACAGGGGTGTCCCATCTCTTCCCTGTTATATATATTCTATTTGGAGCCACTTTTACAATATCTTAATCGCCACCCAGATGTCCGAGGGTATGATTTGCCAGCCGCTTCCATCAACATCCGTACGCTGGCTTATGCGGACGATGTAGTGCTATTTGCATCTGATCCGTATTCCCTGGGCATCTATAAAGAATCCTTCGATCTCTTTAGCACTTCGACGGGAAGTTCCATCAATCTCGTCAAGTCTAAAGGCATTGCTATTGGGAAGTGGACAGTGGACTATCTTCGATCCTTCCCAATAACATGGTGTGAGCAAATTACAGTGCTGGGATATGTTTTCTTCTTTTCACCTAATATGGACTCTCGTCACTGGCAGCTGGTAATTGATAAATGCATCGCTCGCCTTGGCAAGAACTTTCGTTTCACCACCTCGATGTTTGCCAAGGCAAGGTTCGTCCAGTCGCACGTCCTACCGATCTTGACGTCTAAGTGCCTGTTTGCTTTGCCTTCTCCATCTCATTTAAAGAAGGTGCGTAGTGTGATAATTGACTGTGTGTGGGGTTATTCAGCAGCCCGTCATCCCATCCGTTCGGAGCTGCTGTTTATCCCCTTCGATGGGGGGGGGGGGGGATTGGGCTTGCCAAACATTCGACGATACCTCATCGCGGCCAGAATGGCCGCCTTGATTCGTGCCTTCCTCCTTCCTCCCCCCATCTGGGCCAACTTCTTCTTTCTGCATCTGCGCTTCTTCTTGAAAGTGAACAGGCTACCTTTTCCGTCCACGCTGCCAGTGACGATCATTTCACGTTCGCCGGACTTTTACCATCTGGTCTGGCGACATTTGTCATCTTTCCTGTCTGGCCTTCGACAGCTTGACCCGCAGGACTGGGGAAACCTTCGTCTATCTTGGTTCTTCCAGCAGTCTGACCAGGGTGCGACTTCTGACATCGTACGGTGGCACCCTGAATATCCATGGTCAGCCATCTTGAAGTCCGTCAAATCACTCGTCTTTGAGAAGGCGGTCTTCAACTTTCAATGGCGCTTGCTGCACCATGGGTTCTACTCTCTCCAATGTCTACATCGATGGGGAGTGGTCAGATCTGCTGGTTGCCAGTTTTGCGGGTTGCTTGAGACAGTTCTCATGTTTTCTACGAGTGCCCGTTTGCTCAGTCCATTTGGGATCGCCTCTCTCGTGACTATCTTCTGACTGACTTTACCTACCAGTCAGTGCGATTTCTGATGGACTGCTCCACCGGTTCTGCGTACAAGCTGGATCTAGCCACTTCCATCGCCTTTATGAACAGAGAGCTTTGGCTGGTCCATCAGCAGCGATCTGCTGGTGTTCATCAGCCAGCCTCAGCCATCTGGAGGAAGGGCGCCATCCATCTCAGGTCCTTCCTTCATCTTGAATGGCATCGGCTTGGCCCAGCTACGTTCCGGAGACTCTATTCATCATCTCAGCGTTTCGGTAAGGTCATCGAAGGGGATACGAATACCATCTCGTACCTCTTCACCTTTCCCCTCGACATCGATGACCCACCGGTGGGCGGACGGGCCTCTTTTTGAGGCGTTTGAATAGGAGGTGCAGCCCTTGAGGGCTGCCCGTACTCCTACAGCATGCGCGCCTGGGCACCCTGCCTGCTTTAGGAACTAAGGGTGCTCCTCTGGAGCCATAACATCGGCTCCAGTTCCAACAGCTCCTTCTGTTCCTCCACGTCATTCCTTACCTGCAGCATGGCGTTCAACTTCAATTTATCATTTTTATTCCAATGCTCTGCGAATCACTCCTACCCTGCCGTTCGATGTTTAGTATCTTATTGAATTTCTCACTTTCTCGCGGCAGCCATGATTCTTTATCGAGCAGCATTGTTTCGCGGGTTACCCCATAAGGTAATAATGAAATTTCTTTTAATGCTATTTCAACAATAACGCGCATAAGGGACGCCATGCTGCACAATTTCATTTTTATTCCCCATTAATAATTGTTTATCATTCCTCAGTCTTTTCTTTAGACATTTAATGGGAATTTGAAATTTCTTTTCCTTATTCTTTATAAGGAATTGGTCTGTCTCAATTCTTTTTTATATTTAAAGTTAATTCACTCATGTAGCGATTAATATTTCTCGTTACAGTGTTTATGCTGTATTTAACATACATTCAAGTATTTCTTTATTGTATTCCGAGAAATATTATTTTTTCTTTTGTAATTGAGATCGCAATGCCTATTCCTCAATTAAATCATATTGTATAGAACATTCTTTTGTATACAATATTTTGATATTTTATAAATAAATATTGCATTTTTTAAAGCAAAATAAAAGTCTTTAACGAGCCACGTTCATTCTTAAGTTTCGGGGTTTCTTTTAAAGTATCACCCCTTAAATATATTATTTTGCTTCCCCCTCTGAACAAAAAGCATTAAAATTGAAACATTTGCGTTGGGTTTTTTGCATGGCTTGAAAGTTGCCACCATACCAGATTCAAACGCAATAAATGATTTTGGGTATGACAAAAGCTTTAAATGAAATACAAAAAAAAAATCCTTATGCCAGAAAAAAGGGAATGGCATATCAGACCTAATCGACGCGATACATCCATACAGATCTGATTCATATGACTAACAAAAGAGCAATTAGCAGACAATATCACTCCTAGATCCCTTATGGCGAATTCGGCTGACTGCTCCGAGAGTGCAAAGGGATTGCTCGAGTCACGTGATCAATCTGGCCGAGAGCAGCACCAAAGCTTGGAGCAGACGAACATTGTTTTATCAGTGCTCAAACTCGTCTAGAGGCAATACTATTTTTATTCAAGATAGCAATATAAATTAATTATTAAATTAAATAGTTTAAGTAAAAAGAATATATTATAATAAATAGTAATGTGGATATTTTTCCTTTATAGATTAATAGAAAAGAAAACATAAAATAAAATTAATTTAAATAAAATAAAAAACATATAAAGGCCAATATTATGAGATGGTTGAGCTTAAGGTCCTGATGGAGTTGAAGAAATTCAGGAGAAATACTTCAATATATATGTAATGTAAGTTAAATTTATTTTAATTTATTTTATTTTATGTTTTCTATTAATTTATAAAGGAAAAATATCCACATAATTATTTATTATAATTATTAAATTATCATTAATGTGCTGTACAAATCAGTTGAAAAATTATTTTTATTCACGGAGTGTAAATTTTTAACGAATGCAGTGTAATAAATCGTGGATAAAATGAAATGTTGAAAAAATGATGTATATTATATATTTGCATAGGGAAAGTATATTTGTATTTTTATAGCTCAAGGATATTCATGTATTTATTATGTGGAATATTCATAATAATTCATAGAGTACGAGGTCTAATTATAACGCAAAGATCTTCATCCGTATATGTATCGGCAAAATTAACAAAATTCTCAATTTTTGGAATTTTTTCGGCCGTTCCGAATGTTTTGCCATTAATAAAGCCAAAACTTCGTCTTCTTCATCGGAAGAACTGTCAGATGAAGAGCTATCCAGTAATTGTAAAAGAATTTCGTTTATTTCAGTCTCTGAGGTAGCCATTTTGATTTTGCAGGCGACGCAAGCAGACGAGCAGAGAGCAACACTGCTCCACCACAGATTAAGAATACACAGATGCGTCAACCCAGGTTAAGCTGAGGGAAACTCGATGAGTCATCAAATGGCTTCAGTTACTGCAGCGCACCAAGCGTCCGTCAGGGTCACAGTCGGATCAGCAAAACAGATCTGCGTCAAACGGATACAAAAATAAACGGTTATTAAAAAAAAAAAAAGCAACAGAAAATTGTTTGAACAAGTCCTTTTCGAAAAATTTCGTAAAGTATCAAGGATTTCAGGCCTGGTACTTATTAGATGTGGGTCATTTATTTATTTAATGGAAATTTAAAAAAAATGAATAATAAAAACGACATTAAAAAAATGAGAAAATCGTATTTAATTTTTTTGTTTAATTGTTGTATTTTAAAAGTGACAAATTGTAATTAATTTTTTGAATTTCCACTTTTTAAAGTGATTTTTTTCAAATTGCTGTAAATTTAAGTGATTTAATGTCTTATTGGTGTGATTTAAAGTAATTAAATGTATTTTTTAAAATCGAATTACGATTGGAATAAAATAATAAATAAAAAATAAATTCCACGATCTGGATCTAAATTGACAAATAAGACATCTAGATCTAAATTCTTTTTTATTAGTATTGTTTTTTTTTATAAATGTACGAAACCTATTATAAATTAATTTAACGTATTTTTATTTCTCTTTATTTTTTATTTTTATTCTCTTAAAATTTTATCGAGCATCCAAATTGTCAGAATGATGTAGATGACTTTTTATTAGCAGAGATAGAAAAACTAAAATCAAAATCCACAATGCTGGATATTCAGCAATCATTGCCGCAATCAATCCATTTTGCTGAGGTTTTAAATTCAGTCATAATTTCCATGCCAGAAGAAAACGCCATTGTTTATTTTGCTGGTTATATTTCAAAAGAAAAATAATTTTACGTCATGATTGCTTAAGGATAATAAAGAACTATCTCATGATAATCAAACTTTTTTGCTGTTGAAAAATTATAAGGGTGAATCAGGAAATGTTCATTCTTTAAACATGCCTGCTGAAGATAGGGTTTCTTTTCTATCGACATGTGAAAAAATTACTGAGGAAATAATTCCTCGTTTGTTACATTTGCCTGGCGTTAAAACAAGGTTGGTAGAATATTTTTTCAATTATGCATCAGACAGCTGGTTCACAGGGTTTATGGAACAATTGAAGAATGCTGTAGAATTGTTTGCTATAGTCAAATGGCAAAATGAAAATCAAAATTATGAGGAAACAAGAGGGAAAAGCGAAACTAATGAAAGTGAACGATGTGTAATACCAATAGCAAATGAATACTTGATAATGAGATGAGGAATCTTATGTGCTCTTGGTAATACTTTATTACATTCTGTAAATGAGACGAGGAACCTCATATTTATTTTAACAGATTTTATATACTGATTTCCTTGTCAGTATAAAACAAAACATTAACTACAACTTCAAACTAAAAAGATCAAAATTAGCATTCTTTAATAAAACAACAACAAATAAAAATTCATCACTTTTAAGGCCATATGTTTACATTGAGTTAATTTGATAAATTAATAAAAGATTTCTTAATAAGTTGTTGGTTAACAATCTAACTGTATTGGAGTTATTAAAATATTTAATAGTAGTTCTTTGGATATAAATTGCGAATAAAATCAATATTTATATCCGTTCAGTGTCGATTTATGATACGCTTATTTCTAATTCTTTATATTTTTTTTTACTTTTACAAAACAAATAATTATTGTTACTTCATTATTTTTGGAACAATTTAAGATCAAATTTCACCTTTAATTGTAATTTTAAAGTGGTTCAAACGAACTTAAGTGTTTTTCCGTAGACTTCCATGCTATTTTTTATTATGACCCTGACGGCCGCTTGGTAGGGTATGAATCGCAATCACGTGACCGGTTTCCTTTTCTCCCATAGAGAATCACAGAAACGTCGCATCTGTGTATTCTTAATCTGTGGCTTCACCGATTTTGGAAGAGCGCGAAGGTGTGCTCCTTGGCGCAAGGAGCAATACCGGCTGAAAGCTGTCGGAGCCGCTCTGCGAGAGCAAGAGCAACCAGCCGAACAATTACGAGGCCTTCGAGATTAACAAGGCCTGAGCATGCTGCTGAAAAGTGCGTGCGTGAGCGATTTCCAAATTTCATCACTAAGTGTCCTCTTTTCTCAATAAACAAGCAGAAAGCCAGTTATTTCAATTATATTACATGTGCTTTTGTAACAATGATAAATTCAAAAATAAAAAAAATACCACAAAGCAAATGTTTTAAATAAACCATCACTTATGAAAAAAATTCTGTATAGCTGTATAAATGAATTTCAGATTCAAAAAATAAAAATCTTTAGATCTTCTCATGGTTAAACCACGAAACGATCGAAAGATTTTTATTCCACGTCAGATGACAATTTAAAGTCTTTATAATTTCAAAAATAAATAAATACATAAAATATTATGTAAACTTTTTTTAATAAAGTACTCCTGTGTCAAAAAAAATGCTATACAGCTGAATAACGTATTTCAAATGCAAAAAGTTAAAATCTTTCGACGTTTTCATGGTTTCCCAACAGATGGCAATTTAAAATTCATTATTTCATATATAAATAAATTAATAAAAAAATACAGCTATGTAAATATTTTTAAAATAAATTACTACTGTGTAAAAAAAATGCTACACGTGTATAAATGTATTTAAGTTGCAAAAAATGAAAATCTTTCTTAGATTTTGTTTTTACCGCGAAATTTAACAAAATGAGTTAGTGCCGCGTTCCAAAGTGCACTTCTAACGCAAAACATATATTAAAAACAAGTTTTCATGGTTTTCCATCGGATTAAATAAAAAAAAATTCAAGCTTTTCTCATCGGATTAAAATATAAAAAACACGTGGACTACAGTCATATCAAGAAAAGGTATTTTATTACGAAATTTAAATGAGCTACGTATAAATATTAGGGATGTAAACCTCAACCAAATAAACCACCACAGATGAAGGAAGAACCCTCCCCCCTTCAATTGTTCTTTCCTCAACCCAATAAATAAAGACGTCAAAATCAAGTAAATTCATTATGATAAAATCTCTATTATGTAATTGAGACTTTATGCTAATTTTTCTTGAGAGACGTCTATATTATTGATAACAGCTGACTGGCCCTGGCCGTTTTATCATGGGCGATATTAATACGGAAAACACCGCCTATTTCTCGAAAAGTTTTGAAACTATCAAAATGAACAAGTTACATTAGTTAGCTCTGTGCTCAATGGAAGCAATATATGAAACCTGTTTTATTTGAAGACTCACTGAATTTGAAAAAGCCTCGCAAAAATTGATTTTTTCCGTTGTTCAACATGGTTTTACACAGATTTTATTGAGAAAAGAGGACATCTGGCGACAGATTGGGGATATCGCTCTCGCACGCATTTTAGCATTGAAACGGAGCAGCATGCTCAGGCCTTGTTAATCTCGAAGGCCTCGACAGTTATTAGAGCTCCAGAGCAGCCAGCCGGATTCGCCATTATATTGTTAGTCCTCACTATCGACGTGGTAGTTAAATAAAAACGACGCAGTGAAGCGACTAAAGGCAACGCCTCCTAGATAGAAGGCCTGCGGACAAAAGGTGTGTCATCATCAAGCGGCTATTGTTAATCGTATTTCTACCAATAGTAAGCCCTAAATTTGGTCGCTTGATGATGATGATGTAAGGTGTTGGTGTTGCTAAAGGAGACAACAGAAGATTTTTGAGCATTAAGCTCGAGACTATTATCTGTGGATCATGAGGGCCTCCTGTAACATGCCACAAGCACTCCAATCGTCAATGACATAAAACACTTTGACATCATACGCGTATATAAGAATTTTTGACTGATAGGGCAGAAGAACATGTGGAAGGTGGGCAATGAAAATATTAAACAGCAGAGGACCCAACGGTGAACTCTGCGGAATGGCACTCGTAGATGTCGTACACACAGACAGAAACCAACATGTACGTGGTCTGTCACCCAAGAAGAGATTTGAATCGTCCAAAGTGTACTTCTAAAGTAAGATTACGTGATCAAGGACTTATTTAGGCTAGCTGTCCCATACTTGGAGAAGAAAAATATGATAACAATTGCAATATCCCTATCCAACCTTTTTAGAAATGAACTCACCCAAACATTTCTGCCGTGTAGTGGTGGAATTGTGCAGCTCAGAGGTCTTGAGTCTCGGACAGTATATTGGGAGAATTTAAATTTTTTTTTCGAATTTTCATGATGAATTTTTACTGTATTAGTTCTAAGCGTTTTCAAGTGTTCATTTTTACTGTATATTCGCATTCAGATATTGCAAAATTAAATCAAAAAAGAGCAACGCCGGGGATATCACTAAGCTTATTTGGTAGCACAGCGGATCCAAATATTTCCTAAAAAATCACCGATACACTTCCCGATGGGATGCAGACTTCATATTAGTCAGAGAAGAAAAAAAAATTATTGTAGAAAACAGGAAATTGTATAATTACTGAAAACCAATTTAAGTTATTTCAGTAATTTCGTGAGGTTTTCTGCTTACCTAAAACTGTAATTATCCCGGGCAACGCCGGGTGCCTCTGCTAATTTGCAATATTTTCAAGTTGCTCTTCTGAATCAATTGAGGCCAAAAATGTGGTCTCATCAGCAAATAATACGCATTTTGTATTATCAGCAATATTAGAAAGGTCTATAATAAACAGTAGGAACAATAGTGGAGATACAGAGTCGAGTCACTGAATTATGACCACCTACCTAATAACCCGAATAGCAGCTAGGCGACGGGGCATGGACGCAATGAATGCTTGGAAGGTGGCAACAGGAATCTGTGCCCATGTGAACAGCAGAGCATCACGTAACTCATGAAGATTCTGGGATGGAGGGTCTCGCTGCCTGATGTGTCGATCCAGATGTTCCCACAGATTCTCGCAAGGATTAAGATCTGGGGAGTTTGGAGGCCAGGGTAGTAAGTGGAACTCAACCTCATGCTCCTCGAACCATGCACGGCAAATTTTGGCCACGTGCCATGTGGCATTATCCTGGTGAAAGATGCCATCATTCACAGGATACACCGTTGCCATGTAGGGATGCACCTGGTCGGCAACAGTGGATAAGTATGCACAGCTATTGACGGTACCTTCCAGAGGAAGTAATAGCGTTTCTTTCGTGAATTGACCGAACAGTTCACGAAAGCTGCGGTTTCCGAAATGCTGCCGCCCTTTGCACGATACCCGATGTTCATATCTTTTTCAAGGCCTGTTAGGTCGCGTGCTTTACCCCTGACGGTGACTATTGCTGTACGAACTGTTCCTCTGAAATCACCTTTATATGTCTTCCAACAGGCAGATTTATCCGCTCCGCCTGTAAATAGGCACGACCGTACGAATTTACATAAACCTACGTGGCGGTCATAATTCAGCGACTCGACCCTGTAGAATAGAACCTCGGGGTACACCCCAAATACTCTATTTCTGACATCAGAAGTATTTGAGAATTAATTTTAGAAAAAGTATTGAACTGACATAAAGAGAATATTGTTTATCTAAAAGAAAAGAAGCTATCCAATTCAATGGCAGCCCCCTAATAGCGTATCACGAATTTAATTTGTTTAATAATAATGCATGAGGAACCATATCAAATGCTTTTTTGAAATCAAGGAACAAAGTTAAAACAATTTTCTTTTGAGCCATCTGAATATTAATATATTCTGATACCTCATAAAGAGCTGTGGAAATATTTTGACCTGGGCGAAATCCGTGCTATGCTTGGGAAATGAAACCATGGGAATAGATGAAATTACTTAAGCGAACAAAGAAAAGTTTTTCAAATATCTTGGAAAAGAAGGTAGAATAGAAATGGGCCTATAGTTGTTGAAATCATTGATATTTCCTTTTTTGAAAGTGGAATTACTTTTGCGTATTTAAGTAATTTAGGGAATTGTCCTTCACAGAGAGACATACAGTATTAAAAAGAATAAGATATCTAGGAAGCGATACTAATAATCACATCTGTAGTTTTAAATTTTGAAAATTTGTTTATAACAACTAAAAGTTCATTGGGAGTTGTTGGGGAAGGGGAAAAGGAATTCGGGTGAAGAAATGGAAGGTCCCTGACTTGAACATAGAGGAAAGAGTCATTGTCAATACGAATATTATCAGCAAGGGAAAAAGCGCTTTCAAAAAAGGGAAAAGATTCGGTGGTGTATATAATGTCTGTCAAAGCAGGAAGGGAGCCTTCTATTTTTTGGGAGCAATAAAGCCTTTTGACTTTGATTTGTCGTACGGATAATCTTTGTTGAGTTGCCGTTCGTACAAGCCGCCGATCATCTCTAGATGCACTTTTAGGCCTTCCAGATCGAGATTTTGGCTTCGTATCTTCACCTCTGGCAAGTACTTTGTAAACTCCAGATGCAGAACCGTCCAATATCTGACGTGATTTCATTCACAGATTTTCCAGATGCTTTTAGCATCCAGATCTTAACAAGTTCATCGGATGTAAACTGCTCCTCTTTCGGCATTGTTGGCGTATGAGCTTTTACAAACAGAAATTGCTACTCATTCAACACCTGGTATTGTGCACGATAAACGTTTGTAATCAGTATAATTTGCATACAAATTGTCACTTCCAACACCCCTGCAAATCATTACCTAAACTTACGAGACAGTTCCATTTTGCTTTTTTGAGTTATTGCGTCAGCTAATAAAGATGACGACCAATGTTTTTGTTTTTTGTGTTATATTATCAATGTATATCTTCAACGAATCTAATAATCTGATTTGCCTTTAAATTTGTTTTGTTATCAGCAATAAACATAATTACCTAAACTTTTGAGACGCATCTAGTTAGTTGTAGATAAGAAGCAAAAATTTGTGCTCTGTCTAAAGTTTATAATCTAGATGTGTAATTTTGGATATTACACCAACTCTTACTTATTGAATAAATCAGGTATAAGGGGAGGTGGTCAGAAATTAATAAATCAATTGTTCCACTTTGGATGAAATCAATGATATTAATGAAAATTTGATCAATTAGACTAAAGGAATAGTAGTTAATAGAATAATGTGTAGTTGAAGTGATTGTATGTGAAAGACCAAAGCTATTTTAAAAGATATAACAGTTCAGTAATATTTCTAAGTAAAGGAGGAAGAAATTCTATATTAAAGTCACCTAAAATTATATATTTTTGGAAGCAAGACATAATCATTCCAGAAGAGATTCAATATAGGTTAAAAAATTATTAAAATTAGCATTCGGGAGGTGATAAATATTAATAACAAAGAATATCTTATTCATTAATAAAGTAAAGAATTCGTAGTCATCATTCATACACGTACCTTCCGCTATAACATCAACTGAAAGTTCATTATTAACATAACAAATACCGCCACCCCATCGCCGATCTCTCTGCTCGTCCATATCTTGAAGGGGAAAATATTCCTTGAATCTTGTTTTTATATTACTGTTCGATTTCCCATGATAAATTATTACAATTATTACAAAAGTTTTCATATATTCCCGACTATAACAACGGAGGTTTTTATCTTTGTCAAAAGCGTGGACGTCCATCGGCTCTCAACAACGACGAATTGATTCGCGCTGGTCGAACCAGATTGAGAGCTTGCTGAACTGTTGGTGTAAAAAGCATCCGACAGTTTTGGACCTCCTAAAGCAACTGAGAAAATCGAGAAAAAATGGTAGAAAAATAATAATCTCACGAACAGAACAATAAAAAATCGCCTTTATGAAGTGTGTTCTACGATTCATTTGCGCAGCAAAAATAATGTTTCTTGATCGTTTTGTAATGTGCGACGAAAAGTTGATCCCTTATGACAACCGGCTGAATGATTGGATCACAATGAAGCACCAAAACATTTCCAAAACAGAAGATGCAACAAAAGGTTATGGTCATCGTTTTAGTGTTCTTCAGTCGAATTAATCCACTACAGCTTCCTGAATCCCGATGAAATGAATTATTATGGAGAAGAACTGTCAGCCAATCGACGAGATGTACCAAAAACTTGTAGCATACGAGTAGATAACCCCTTACTATAGGCGCATACTAATGAGGAGGGGGTGGCCAATTTGCTCCAATTAAAGGCCTCCCCTCCCTTAATTTGCTCCAATTAATGTCCTCCCCTCCCTTAATGTGGGTGTGGTCATTTAATGTGGGCATTGTTTAATGAATTAATGTGGGCGTTGGTTAATTAATTAATGTGGGCGTTGGTTAATTAATTAATGTGGGCGTTGGTTAATTAATGTGGGCGTTGGTTAATTAATGTGGCCGACGCCCCCCTCTGATTTGAAGGGCGTGGTCATTTCGCCCCAACTTGTACGGGCATGCCACAAGGTGTTTGCGTGTCAGGGCTTGTGAAAACTTGTTTCACATGCCCCGACATTTAGTATTCGCCCCACGTGACCCCTCTACCTCCCCCCTACACCTACCTGACGTCACAGGCGTTCAACCAATCCGCGCGTAGAAGGTACCTCACGTGACCCACCACCTCATCTCCCCTCTTTTAATTTGGGCGTTGGCCTTTTAATTTGGGCGTTGGTCTTTTATTTGGGTGGGGGCCTGGAATAAAATTAATTTTATCATCCTCTGATATACCCCTGGTGCTGGTGCTAAGCACCAGCACCAGGGTGGGGGGTTAGAGGGGTCCTAATGCTCTCAACAAAAGCCACTTGGGTGATTCTGGCTTACAAGTAAACACCAGTCGATTCCCTTATATACCATACTTTTCGGGTAGCGGCTTTCATGCTGGCGCCCCTCGATTTTTGATTACCTAATTACTAATTCGCTATTGTTTCTAGGGTAACCAAATTTTTTCCAAGCTCTTTTTACAATTTTTCTAAATAATACGACTACTGTTTCAAGTTGTTTTGTTTTTTAATTTTCAACTAATGGATACATTGTTTCAATTGATGGGTGTGCAGCTAAGGTGGGGCTAATACTGTCTAAAAGGTTGGGCCTGTACAACCATATACCTGTTTATAAATAAATAAATAAATACAGATGTGTTCTTTACATAACTTAATTTAAATTTTTGTCATGGATGAGGCATTTTCTAACCCCGCTAATGCGGCAGGTTTTGGTGGCCTGAGAGGTTTAGCTAAACAAACAAATCATTCTGAAAAAGAGACAGGTGAATGGTTAAGGGGCGTGAGAGCTTATACGCTGCATAAACCGGTGCGTCATCGTTACCCCCGTAATCGAATGCGTGTATATGCGCCATTTGAACAATTTCAAGTGGACTTGGTTGATCTAACCAGTTTGTCAAAACAGAACGATGGTTATAAATTTCTACTTACCTGCATCGACGTTTTCTCGCGCTATGCGTGGGTCATTCCTCTAAAAACGAAGAGGGGACTCGAGCTTCAGAAAGCATTTCAAAAAATTTTCACACTCGACAGTGTTCCTGTAAAAGTGAACAGCGATAAAGGGAAGGAGTTTTTAAACAAACACGTTCAAGATTATTTTAAAGAACTCAACATCGATTTCTTCACCACAGAATCAGATTTGAAAGCCGTTACGATCGAACGATTCAACCGTACGTTAAAAACGAGGATGTTTAAGTTTTTTACATTTACCAACAAACACAGATACATTGACGTCTTACCGGATCTCGTGTTAAGCTACAACCAACGCAATCACAGAGCCCTGGGTATGGCACCAGCTGATGTCAATGAACGAAATGCCCTAGCTCTATGGCTGAAACAACAGAGTTATTATACAGCAGCACCACAAACAAAGCCGAGGTTGCAAGTCGGTGATCACGTACGTATTTCGAAAGTGAAAAACATCTTTGATAAAGGTTATCTTCCAAACTGGACAGAGGAGGTGTTTGAGGTTTCAAAAATCATTTATAGAAAACCTGTTGTGTATAAAATTAAAGATTACGAGGGTAGCGAGGTCTCAGGCGTATTCTACGACCAGGAGTTACAAAAGGTGAAAAAACCCGAAGTTTTTAACATTGAACAGATTATTCGCCGGCGTACGAGGCGTGGTGTTCGCGAAGCTTTTGTGAAATGGCAAGGTTACCCAGTCAGTATGAACAGCTGGGTGCGAGAGAGTGATCTTTTAAATGCTTGACAAGGGTCGATTGACAGCAGTTGGGGCCGAGTACAGCCATCATGTATGAAGACACGGATTTTTATGTTACGCTACCCTCAAATACACCTACGGGTGATCAAATTCATTCCAATACAACAGCTCATTTTATCACAAGACTGCCGAGGACGCTGCGTTTCCAAGGACGATGGGAGGTTGGTTTATCGGAAACACATTTCCCTGCCCTCTTCAAGAACATTACGACTGTAAACAACACTTTCGAAATAGGTTTCAAGACTGATCACATTGATGAACAAATCGATTTCAGCATTGTTTCACCAGTAAGAGCTCCGACATTCCAGACTTTCATAATCGAAGTTGAATTGGTGTTACAAGCCTATTTGAAAGATGCTCTCATTTACCATAACCCTTCTTTAGATCTCAATGTCATCATGAGTTTGCCGCTGAATGTCGGGATTCGCTTTAACACGCCCGAGTTCTGTAAGTTGTTCAATGTTTCGCCAGACATTTTCTACGAGGACCGTTTCTCTCTAACTCCGAATTACAGCGGGCCGTTTAAGTGGGTATCCGATTTTTCTGTTACGTTTAGGCATCCCAAGTCGGCACCTCTTTATCAAAAAATTTTTGAATTTAAGAGTACCAAACTGCAAAATAGGGAAGTCGCAATTGATTTTCTAAAAGATAGTTTTAGAAAGGCGGGCATCGAGACAAAGATTGTTAATGATCTCGTATTGTTTACGGGGTCCTCAACGCAGTTCATCGAATTCCCAGCCGCTGTCAACAATGGATTTATACCGGCTAGGTTTCTGAACAAGAAATTGAAAACACCTATTACTATGCCCTTAAACGACACAGATGACGGTTTTATCAGCTGTGTTATTTTTGATCCGCCTGACACTCCAGAACGGTGCATCTTAAAAATTCCCGAGGGGTATTATGATAGTCGTAACGATGTTGTCGAGGCGCTCGTTAAGTTGATTCCGTTGAAAGAACAGCCTTTTTACAAAATCAATCTCACACCTAACAAATGTTTTCATTTCAAATGCACAGAAGATCGCTATATCAGTTTTAGTGAGGGTTTATGTTACACATTGGGTTTACAGGCCGAACTAGCCGACCTAGAACTCGTTATCGGAGAGGGTTCAATCCCGATAGATCTTACGCGTGGCATACATGGTTTTTATCTGTATACAGACATCATACAACCGCAGGTCGTGGGTAACACATTCGCACCGCTCCTACGAATCATACCCGTTTCACATGCCAGACGAGAAGTGATTTATCAGACTTTTCATTCACCCGACTACTTTCCCTTAAGTAAAAACGTCATTGACGCGATTGAAATCGCGGTTCATTCCGACCACGGTGATTTACTTGCGTTTTTAACAGGTAAAACCATAGTGAAATTACATTTTCGTAAGAAACAGCTGTAGTGCGAGGTTGATTTCTTTTTTCTCTCCTACTCGATTACTTCAAGATGCATATCCCCTATCAGCCGAGCCAGGAAGTAATATCGCGTTACTATTTAAACCAGAGAGGGAATGGCTTACCTGTGTTTAGAGGGTCGGTTTTCCAGAGAGGCAATGGGATTGGTTCAGTGTTTTCAAATCTGTTTCGTTTGGCAACACCTTTACTCAAATCCGTGGGCAAGATTCTCGGTCGGCATGCCCTAAAGGGCGGTGTTTCCGTTTTTAACGATGTGATACATGGTCAAAATTTTAAACAGTCGCTGTCATCACGTATGAAAGAAGCTGGAGGTAATGCCCTGCAGGAAATGGGTGCTAGAGTTCAGAGAGGTAGAGGACGTGTTAAAAGACGAAATTCGGCATTTCCTACTCATTCACATGTAAAAAGACCCAGAGGCAACAGCGTGGAGAGCTTTCTAAAGAGTGAATACAGACAAAGAAGTCGAGTGCAGCGTTCAAAAAAAGCTGAAAAAACGGGGCAGAAGAAAACAGAAGAAGAAGAGGAAGAAACAGAAGAAATCGACAAAAACACAGACAAAACGACGTTCTAAGCCGATTTTAAACATACGTCCTTTATCATCGGTTTTCGCCTAATACATACGTAATCATGGCATCGATGATACACCAGCTGAGCACTGAATGTCTCAACAGCGATCTCGACATTTTTTCTATACCTCACACGAGTGGCCAACAGGAAAAGCGGCACGTCACGGGGTACCAGGCAACAGCCATCATCAGCCAAGACGGGCCTATTGAATTCTACGTACCTGGTTTGGCAGATTTTTACACGGATCTCGATCAATCTACATTAAACTTAGAAGTCGTTATCAACAAAGGGGACGGGCCGTTACCAGCTGCTGATAAAACAGGGCCTGTGAACCTTTTCTTACATTCGCTATTCTCACAAGTCGATTGCTATCTAGGTGATACGTTAGTTAGTCATAGTAATAACTTATATCCGTACAGAGCTTATTTTGAAACTCTTTTGAACTATGGACAGACTTCTAAACAAAGTCAACTCACAACAGCCGGGTATTGTAAAGACACGAGCGGTAAAAATGGACAATGCTGACGATGCAAACAATGGGTTTAAGTTACGTAAAAGACTCGCACGAAACGGCGTTTACTACATGGAAGGCCCGCTCCATTTAGACATCTTTCGGCAGGGTCGATTGTTACTAAACTCTACGGATTTTCGTCTGAGGCTTTACAGAAGTAAACCCTCCTTTGCTCTGATGTCTGACGTAGCTAACCCAAATTATCAGATTACAATCCGAAAAGCAACGCTGAATGTCGAGAGAGTTAAAGTTAACACAGCCACGTTATTAGCACATGCAAAGACTCTGCAAACCACTAACGCGTTTTATCCTATCGGACGGGTTGAAATGAGGTCCGTGAGTATTGCTACGGGTACTAGAAATCACGTCATACAGAACTTAATTACGGGTCAGATTCCCTCGCGGTTGATTTTTGCATTTACATCGAGTGAAGCCCAGAATGGTTCTTTTACTTCGAATCCATTCAACTTTCAACATTTCAATCTATCTTTCTTCTCCCTCTCATTGGATACTCATGCAATACCTCTAAACCCTCTGACGCCGAATTTTTCCTCTGGGTCATACTTGAGAGAGTTTGTTCATTCCATGAAAGCACTGGGGATTTGGAAAGAAGACAGAGATGTTGACATCAGTCAGTTCGATTACGGTTCTGGTTACACATTTCTGGCCTTTGATCTTTCGGGGGATAGGAATTATTATACAGATAGATATAACCTTATACGTAACGGTACGTTAAGTGTTGAAGCTCAGTTTTCCGAACCTTTAGCAAATTCGGTGAATCTGATTGCTTATTGTCAATATCAGAATCTCTTGGAAATCAATAAAGACAGAACCGTGAGCTTCGATTTCACAAATTAAGATCGATGGATGGATACGCAAGAGCTATGGAGGGCTCTCGAGAGAGATCCATTCACATGTACTATGGCAAGAGGTGTTTTCCCGGCGGACTTGATGCTTCAACTCAAACCTCTGCACCCTGCTTTACTCATTGCTAATACGGATGATTCCAGCAAGCCAGGCTCGCACTGGGTGGCTTTTTTTATACCGTCCTCCAAACAGGCATACATCTTTGATTCTTTCGGAATGTTCCCTCAACCGCAATTCCACCAGTTCATGCTT
This sequence comes from Rhysida immarginata, assembly GCA_023313115.1. NCBI lineage: Eukaryota > Metazoa > Arthropoda > Chilopoda > Scolopendromorpha > Scolopendridae > Rhysida > Rhysida immarginata. The sequence continues at coordinate 2,910 of JAHWFO010097000.1, read as the reverse complement.
ATGCACTCGGAAAAATGGATCTACAACACGAGAATAGTGCAACATCAGACGTCTGACACATGCGGTCATCACTGTCTACATTACCTGAAATTAGCAGCCAGAGGTTATTCTACGGCAGATATCTTGAACAACACTTATACAAACGAACTGCTTTTGAACGACTTACTCGTGAAATGCGAAATCATTCAAGACGAATATACTAGCAACTCTGAATTTAATATCTGCCAAAAGGCCAAATGGAACCAATGTTGCAAGCCTTTAAATGACTCTGTTTAATTATTCTAATTATTATTATCTGTTTTATTCAATTTCTGTATATTCATTTTGTTCAAATAAACTTTTTTTTGTATTCAACTTGAATTTGTGTTTGTTTGTGGTTACTTTTAATAAATAAATAAATAAATAAAATAAATAAATAAATAAATAAATTACACAATAAAACGGTTTTCATACATTGAATTACATTTTTATTCAATTTTAATTTATTTTTTTTTACAGATGTTAAAATAAATTTTATCATTTGCAATACAACCTAATATTTTACGTTAAATTGTTATTTATCATAATGTAACCAGGGGAGTTTTGGCGTGTCAGATGCATGCGTCGGGCGGTACACGGGATTCACGATTAATTCTTCGGGAATGTCTACATGATGTATCACGTCGGTAAACAGGGTTCTCCCAGGTAGAGGTTTCTTCAGGTGAGGGATGGGTGATAATACGTCTTGTATTAAACTATTAATGTTCGATCCTCGTATTGATTTACCTCCGATGGACACAGTACCTTTTTTATTCCATGTGATAACATCAGGTCTCTTTCGTAGTGTGTCTATGAAACGTGTACGTGGAGAAGGCTGCTCAACGGGCAAACTCACTATGTTACCCGGCCGGATGTCCTCGTCGTAGGCCTCCTCGAAACCGCTAGCCATGGTAATATCACGGTCGGTGAGGGTTTTTTCTTTTAAGTCTGCAGACGTACGAAAATCGGGTGAATAGACGAGTTGTTGCGGATACAGATATGTAGGGGTTTCTTGAAGGGATTGCGGTGACGGCGTTTGTGGTATTAAAGACGGGTTTGAAGGTGGTTGAGGGTCGGTTTGGGTTGAAAGGCTTGTTCGTTTCGAATGTGCTTCACGACGTCTTGCTCTTAGATATTTTTGAAGTGTATTTAAATAAAGATCCATTTTCTGATGTACATTCAAATTTGATGCTTTTAAAATCTCATTGATTTGAGAATCCAACTGTTTATTACGTTTTTTTTCAACATCATTAACCACACTAGGTTCAACCTTAGTTTGACCATGTTCAACGGGGCGCGATGACACAGGGACGCTCTGGTTCGTAGCGTGAAGGAACCTTTGATATTCGTGAGCCGGTAGTAAAACGTACTTTTGCATGTTCTTAACTAATTAATTTATTCAAAATAGGTGCAGCTACGCTTCCTAACAAAAGAGGTAGCAAGAATCCGTTCCCACGTTGGTTCAGATAAGTTTTTTGGCCCTTAATGAAATTTTTTTATGGGCTAAACCTTTTATTTTCCGCAAATGTTGTTTAATAGGTGGTGTCCAGTGGACTGTACGATGTAGAATGTTATGACAGATCTCGCACAACGCTTTAACTTGATTAAGAGTGGCATGTTGCATTAATACTTTCCTATGCTGAGGAGACGAGTGTTTCAAAGCTCCTAGAAAATGACGATGTTTCACAACCAGAGGAATCATCGTTGTATCAACACCCTATTCAGCCGATTTTAAAATGACGCGCGGCGGTTTTAAACCCGCGCTTTATCCGCATAAACCACGATAGGTTTTTCGGGCGGAAAAATCTTACTACGCAATCTCAGTACATCGGGACAGCTCTGAGTTAAATCAAGCAGTAAATAACTATGGGGTTCCCGAGTGGCATCTTTAAAGGCTTCGATGAGTAAGCGTCCGTAACCTGTTTGCGAGGCCAAGGTGCGAATCTGGCCTACGTCTCTGGGTGACTTTAGTAGAAAGATGAACTGGGTGTTTAAACTTATTGTACGGATGATTTTCGAATGTGCAAAGAGGTTCTGAGTGATTAACAACACAGAGAAGTTGAGATGATGACTGTAGCGCGTGTAGATTTTCTCAACAAGGTCGTTGTTTTTCACCTCATTTAATAAGTCGTCTAAAATCAGTAAAGCCTGTTCAGGTATGCGTTCGTGTATCAATTTTTCATCCGGCACTCCGGCATGAAACATAATGTTAGGTAGGTTCAGATTTTTAACAACCGGCGGGATTAAAGCTCCATAACAGTAAATTATTTCCGTAGGTGGCGGGTCCATCACTTCATCTCTATACTTCAACATTTGAGCTACTAAGGTACTCTTGCCGGACCCAGAACTACCAGCAACAAGAGCCGAAAAGTATTGCGTAAATTTAACCGTTGCATTTATTTCCATGATTGAATGTTGAATGACGCAAATCTCTTTTAAACGCTCTTTATTTCAAAAGGCACAACTTACGTAATTCATACGCTACGCAATTATCCAAGGTACAGTTTTATCACAAAAGGATTACAGGTAAGGATGTTTTTGGCAAAATCGGAATTGATCCATAGACGGTTTTACGAATGCGGGATTTCTCGCTAGACCGTTTTTACGATTACGGAATTTCTCGCTAGACCGTTTTACGATGGTGGAAATTCTCGCTAGACCGTTTTTACGATAGCGGAAATTCTCGCTAGACCGTTTTTACGATTACGGAATTTCTCGCTAGACCGTTTTACGATGGCGGAAATTCTCGCTAGACCGTTTTTACGATAGCGAAAATTCTCGGTAGACCGTTTTTACGATGGCGGTATTTCTCTGTAGACGGTTTTCGCGGTGTCGATATTTGTCGTTAAAACGTTTTTATCTTACGTGAAATATCACCAAATAAACTTGTAC
>JAHWFO010096996.1:40515-58110 GCA_023313115.1 Rhysida immarginata | reverse complement strand
GAGAGATGGAACAAAAAAAAAAGAAATTTATTAAAACGAATGCCAATACTCTCTCTCTCTCTCTCTCTAGTACAAGGCGTTACCGTGACTGCCAATACATTTAAAACGGAGAGTGGTAAAATATACTACCACGAGTGAGCATTTTGTGCGTTGTACGAGGTACGAAAACTCGATGAACGGACCAAAAGACAGCTGGACATATACGGTTATAGACTCAAGGCTCATTATTCTTTTTTATTACCCGAAGAAAACGAGATAAAATTCAGTCAGTGTGATTGGGAACGACTCAAATCCATCAATTACACATTACCTGGCCGGAAAAATATTTTTTCAGGCCATCTACCGTACTCTGCATTACCTGGGATCATAAACCACTGGAAAAGCGTTACAACGCGATTTTATGCTTACGGTGGACTCCATTGTCACGTATTGAGTCGATTACTCGGTGTGGAAGTGGCAAACGCAGAAACATTATTACCATCCATGGCCGAAAATACATGGATGAATCCGATTATGAAACACCGAGTCCATTATGAAACACCGAGTGCCGCGTATTCATTAGCTGTGATGATCGAGATTGAACATTTTACCGATGGTAAACCGAAGACATGTGAAAGGGGAACCGAAACAAACTTTACTCCCCCATCTGATGTAAACAGTGACTCCGACGACTCCGATGACGGCGACGACTACGCCCACGCTGACTATGTTATTGAAGATGGCGACGACGAACTCTTCGAGAGAATTGCAGAAGATGAAATCGACCTAGGACGAACGTGGAGAAACCCAAGCAAAGTACGAAAAGAAGAAAACAAACAAAATAAAAAATAAAAAAAAAGAAAAAATTTGAATAACGAATGAAAAATTGAATAAAAGAATGAATAAAAAGTAAGAAAAAAAAATAGGGAGAGTGACACAAGGTGTTTGCATGTGGGTTTCACAAGTTTCACAAACCCCCACATGTAAACACCCTGTGTCATGCCGGTACATGTTGGGGCGAAATGACCACAACCCAAATTAAAAAAAAAAAAAAAAAAAAGCCAACGCCCCAGTTAAAAGGCCAACGCCCAAATTAAAAGCCAACGCCTAAATTAAATGGCCAACGCCCAAATGAAAAGGCCAACGCCCAAATTAAATGGGGGAGGTGAGGTGGTGGGTCACGTGAGACGCAATCAACACACGGATTGGTTGAGCGTCTGTGGCGTCAGGAAAGAGGGAAGGGGGGAGGTGGGGGGGTCACGTGGGGTGAACGCTGCACGTTGATTGGTGGAAAATGAGGTTTAATTGGCCACGCCCACCTCATTAATATTCACCTAACTAAGGAGTCTATCTACTGACAGGATATTTCTTACTTTCCCTGACTCACAATGTCAGTCTTTTCCTGTCAGTGAATATGTGCAGGGGTGGGGTGGAGGTAAGTATTCTGGTAATTGAGTATAATTTTTTTAAAAAATAGCATATATTTACAGGCCTATGATATTACAAATTACTTGTGCAATTTTTTACCAATATGTGCACGCATATTTTTTTTATTATATAAGATAACAACAACACAGTGGAATAAAAAATATCAAATTTTTCAGTAACATAAACTTTATTATTATTAAAATAATGGCATAAAAGACATAATAGATTACAGTTTTTATGCCATGCAATACATCACTTAGCAATGAACTTGTGTTAGAAAATACGAGAAGCTAATTTAGAACAAGTCCCGTTTTGCATTAAAAGTGCATATTCGAAATTATTTATGTACGTACGTATTATTTTAACTGATTAAGGAGTTATTAATTTGGTGATAACCCGTCCCTATTTCTTCACCTCTGGATAGATTAAGTGTTTAGTCATATGAGACGTGATTACGGGGAAATAGTCTTCGGAAACCAAAGTCGACGGACGGCCCGCCGCTGTTTTACTAGTCCTTCCTCGAGTTTGTATTTAATTCACGAAACATCCACAATCACTAAAATTAAATCTAAAATTAAATAAAACTCTAGTAAAATGACTATTTAATATAAGTTTTCTGTAATCAGTCCTCCAAAATTACAATTTATCCTCGCGATGCAAGCTGATTGGAGGATGGGAATGGACGCAAGTACCTGAAGCAATGTTTTCTTCGATGATTAGGTCTTGGACTTAATTATTAGTCCAAGATTAGGTGATCCGTTTGCAAACCAAAAAGATGGCGACATATGATGCGAAGAACCCACGGTGCAGATATAGAACTACTCTACGTAATAAATTACTTTTGTCCATTTTTTAGGCAAATTGAAATAATAGATCACTGCTCAGTTAAAATATCTTCGTTATTTTTTTCTTTTACCCATTAAAATTCTGCTCGTAAAAATTGAAAATCGTAGTGAGGAGAGAGGCCTAACTGGGCCTTGGCTCATGGCCCTTGCATAAGGGGAGGCACCAGAGCTGTACAGAATACTTTAAGGGGGCACAAAATACAATTAGATAGTACAATTCTGCCTGGGGACCAATTTACTAAGCTGTGGTACTGAACTAAGTCACAGGGCCGTACTCTGGGGGGGGGGAGGGGGCTGCATCCTCCCCCGAAATTGGCCTCCATGTCAACTAAATCTGTTACATGGGGACCCCCCCAAGCAGGATTGGACTAGCCCTCCTCCCGAAAAAAATTCTGGGTACGGCTGCTAAGTCGTTGAATTGATATAATTCAACTGCAATGTCAGCCATATTTGTTTTGCTGATGATTGTTTAGACATCAGTCGTGTTGTTAAATAGTACTACCGTTGATTACATCACTTGATGCATCAGTCAACGAAAGCGATGATTTTAACAAGACGCGGATTACCTTTATCCAAATTTATTACCATAGATTTGAGCTCATTATCATTAGGAGGGATTGTTTATACATATGTGACACTGAACAGACTGTTATAAACAAAAAAATGCAACCGTAATTTTGTTTTCTATATTTACAACTGATAATTTAGGAACCAACTAGAGTAATACCGGGGCCATTGTGATCTTTTTTTTTTCTTTACCACAAAGAAGAAGAAAAGAAAGAAAGGTAAAGAAAAACAAGGGATCACGATGGCCCCGGTAATACCAGGCTTCGCACTCGTTAGTTGAGTAGGGTAAATTTTTCAATGATTAAATTTGACTTTATTGCCAGTTTTGACTAGCTATATAGGGTTTAATTCCCCATGATAAAATCTGTTGCTTAATAAAATGTCATATTTTTTGTAATTTTAATACTGTACATCTGAAATAAGATTACGTGAGTAAGAAATTATTTAGACTAGCAGTGGCATCCTTGGAGAGGTCCGGGAGTCAGAGACACCTGAACAACGGGAGCTTTGTCTGCAGCAAGAGCTTATGCGAGCTGCAACGTCAAAGGCAAGGAAAACTTCGGAGGTAAGAGAGCTTCATCTGCAGCAGGAGCATATGAGAGCTGCAATACACACACACACACACACACACACACACACACACACATTGATTTTTGTTAATATAGATAGATGTCACAAATGGTTGTGAAGAGAGCTACGCATGAGTGAAATCCCCTGCATCAATCTTGTGTGGATTACTGGTTTGCCTTCGCAGTGGCTCCGAGATACGCATCGCAGTCAGGACCAGTGCATGGACCAAGAGGACCCAGAGTGGACATTGGTCGCCCCGTGGGGAATTATTGCTTACTTAGCTGAAGACTTGGGCACCTACTTCATATGTCAGAGGTAAGCTGGCTCTAATTAATGTTTCCTATTGACTCTCTTAATAAGAATGTCAGTCGCAGCTCTCTCGCCAGGCGTCTTTCTCTTTGACCAGGCATGAGCGCTTACTTATACCTTTTTAATTGCTTTATTGCAGGACCAGCATTAGCTGCCCCTGACATTAAATGCTCAGCGTCGCTGCTAGAGGGGAAGAGAGTCCCATACGGCAGTACATGTTAAACAATCTCCAAGAGTCAACTTTAAGGAACATTTTTTTGTCTAATTGATGTTATTCTCTGTAATCTTTTACCGCACCTTAAGTGTGCATTGTTTCATACAAATCTGAAGCGGACGTAATTCGCTTCCTTGTATTCTAAGACCCGTCTTTTATTGGGTAATCACTGATCAATCTATATTTTTGTGCGTGCAGGATTTCTGCACCAGTTTGGCCCCAAGGGGCATTCGTTTTCTGTACGAGGGAAATTTACCTCGCATACATAACTCCTCCTGTTAGAGGATGCGCTTATTTATTCTGTATGATGATTCTTCTATTTATATTCATTACTGTATTACTTATTATTGACTAATTTCAATAAATCATGGTTAAGTTTAATATGACTACATGAAAGTCGAGGGAAGTTGATTAGTAACTATTCAACTGACCTTAATTTGAATTTTTATTAATTTTGTTTGTCATGAAAAATGTTTAAAAATGAATATTGTTTGTCATAAAAATATATTTTATTGATACAAAGTACGAGGGGTGATCAAAAAAGTAAGGTCACAAAGCCTGCAGTGAAACGTGTAAATTTTTTTTCATACAACAGATACAGCCAACTGATAGATAATACATACGAGCATACATTAGGTTATTTTTTACATAGTCTCCATATCGGTTTAGGCACTTGTCGGTTTATGGGATGAGTTTGAATATTCCCTCCTGGTAAAAATCCTGTCCTTGCGTGTTCAGCCATGTTGTCGCGAAGTGTTTCACCTCCTCGTCTGAAGCGAATCCCTTGTCTCCTAGGTGTTGTTTCATGTAAGGAAAGACGTGAAAGTCACTTGGAGCGAGGTCCGGGCTGTAGGGAGGATGTTCAATGATATTCCAGCGAAACAGGTTCAACAGCGTGGTGGTCTTCTGGGCTGTATGGAACTTTCACCTCTCTCCTCACTTGAAGGAGCACCTAGGAGAAAAACTTTAGAGAAAACTATACAAATATGAAAACTGAATTGTAAATTCCTAAATAATGAGACTAACAAAAAACTAGAATATAAACGAATAAAATTGAGGAACCAATAGGTTAAATAAAAAGAGTTGTAATTCTTTTTTATATTCGAACAGATAAATGCATAACGAAGCGTTATCATCAGCATACTTACGATAATGTTAAATGAAGCGAGCATCACTTGTTAAACAATTCTTGTTTCGTTATTTCTTCATATACTATTGCTAAAGCATTTCTACATAATCATATACGGTTGAAGCGAGCGATTAGCTACTTTCGATTAGCTTTGACAACAATAAGTCTAATTAGAATTCAGACATTGATAATCTTAAACCTAACAGCAATTTGCTCTTGATAGCAATTAGCTATGGACAACAATTATATTACATGCCATATCTTACGACTGTAATCAGAATGAGCGATTTTGTGCATTGGTTTAAGCACTCAAGACCATCACTGAATACAAATTTCATATAATTGAATTTGTTCTCAATAATGGTTTGAGTAAGAGCAAGAGCAAGAGCACTCATTCTGAATATGGGTGTTAGCATTGAAATTTTCCAATGGTACGATCAGGATACCTACTACTAAACTAATTACTACTATCATTAATTACTTATTAATTAAACAGGTGGTGGCCTTACAGTATAACAGAGGGACATCAGGAGTTCCAACTAGTTTCGCCATTTATTCCCGGCTTTGTCAAGGATATACACAGCAAGAGGCATGCAAGCCTTTATATACAGAACAGTGGTACAAATTATGCATATACATGAACCAATAGGATACAAAAGAAATAAAGAGGAAATAATGGCCAACAGGATAAATAGAAAAAACACAGATTTTGAAATATAAAGGCCAATAGAAAAAAGGGGTGTAAACGCTAATTTTTTAAAAATTATACAAAAAGAAAAAATTATTCCCTTTCTTCCATCCGCACTGATGAGCACCTCTCCCTTATGTCCCTTGACATCACCAACTTATACACTAACATCCCTGTCACCACCACCCTTTCTATACTACAGCATCTGTTACTTGCTGCGTCTTTCCCTAAACCTGATACTATTGACCTACTAGCTATCCTCTCTGTAATTTCTTCGCAGAACTACTTCTCCTTTAACAACTCCTACTATTCCCAACCCACAGGGCTAGGAATGGGATTCCCATTCAGCAGTTTTCTGTCTGAGGTATTCCTACAGCACCTGGAATTAACATATGTTACCCCCCTCCTTAATAATCCCTCTGTCATCGCGTATTTCCGATATGTCGATGACATCCTCATCCTCTTCGATTCCCGATCCACTACCCCCACTAATATTGCTAACATTTTTAACTCCTTTTCCCCACATATCCAATTTACTTTTGAACTAGAAACTAACCGATCCATCCCTTTCCTTGATATCCTCATTACCAACAACCCCCACACTAACCGCCTCTCCTTTTCCGTCTTCCGTAAACCGACCACTTCCTCCAACTTAATACACCATTCCTCCTCACATCCCCCCACCCACAAACAAGCCTCATTAAGATTCCTAATTGACCGTGCCCTGAAGCTCCCCCTCAGCCCCCAATCCAGATCATCCGAACTCCGCATAATCCAGAACCTCGCCCATGCCAATGGATATTCGACCTCCATGTTCTCCCGTATTCTTCACCGCCGCAGACGGGCCCTCTTCTCCCCCTCCCCTCTTGTTTCGCCCCTTCCCAAGAATTGGACGTCCTTATTGTATCTGGGCCCTAGTTTCTCCCAGCTCTCTAACTTCCTGTCGTCCCTTGGCCTTCGAATATCTTTTCGTACTCCTACACCATCAGCCTGCATCCTGAACCCACCCGCCGCCGTCATCACCGACAAATATTCCCAATCTGGAGTTTACCGCCTGAATTGTGCGTTTTGCGGCAGATTTTATGTAGGATTATCGACCCGCAATTTTGCAGTACGATTCAAAGAACACATTGACTTGTATAGAAAACGAGATCGTATTTCCCACTATGCAAACCACCTCGAAGATTCCGGACACGCTTTAAAGACGCAAGAAGATGTTACGTCTGTCCTACATATCTGCAATAGGCCAGAAAAAACTGCTACCCTCGAAGCGATCGAAATATTCAAGGCCAAGAAGTCCTCCCCCCACCTGCTTCTCAATTATCAAACAGACTTTAATGTATATGCAATACTTAACTCTTTAGCCGATCTATTATGATCCCTTTTTTCTCGTTTTCTTTATTATGGTATTTGTTTTCCTTTGCATTTTGTTATTTCTTGCCTGTTTATTTTTCTGTAATTCCTCTTGTCCTCAGACAACCGGATAAGTTCTCTTTTCGGTCCGCGTAAACGCGAACCATTCCTTTGTATATTATCTTTTTGTATAATTTGCAATAATTAGCGTTTACACCCTTTTTTTCTATTGGCCATTATATTTCAAAAATCTGTGCTTTTTCTATTTATCCTGTTGGCCATTATTTCCTCTTTATTTCTTTTGTTTCTTATTGGTTCATGTATATGCATAATTTGTAACCACTGTTCTGTATATAAAGGCTTGCATGCCTCTTGCTGTATATGTCCTTGACACAGCCGGGAATAAATGGCAAAACTAGTTGGAACTCCTGATGTCCCTCTGTTATACTGTAAGGCCACCACCTGTTTAATCTATCATTATTGTTTGTGAACAAACGTAACACGTGGAGACACCTGCTGAAGGTCATTGGAAACACAATCACTTCTGTTATTTCTGGACATGTTTCAGTGACGCATTGTAGCCATTTCGGCGATGGCTTCACCAGGCAGATGCTCAGTCCATGATGTTAATGCATAAAGCGACGTTTGTAATCCTTTTTAAAATATTTTATTTTATTTTTACATGGATTATTTTTGTTTACCTGGAAACTGTTGTTGCATATTTCAACTGTGTGATATGTTTCAAGCATTATTTAAAATCATCTGCAAAGTTTGATCAGATTTTTTTATTTTAAAGCATATGAGGGTTTGCATGTTTCGGGCTCTGGCTGATGTCATCGATGCTCTGCCATCAGGTGAGCATCGGGAGAAATGGCCCAATCGAGCATACCTTATACTCTACTTACCTTGGGATAACACTATGTGACAACCCTGCATATTGCCAATAGGGTAACAGTTATGTTCAAAATAGGTTATTCCGCAAGGGTAAGCTTCTGACTAGATGAGTCGCCTCTATTGCCATCAATTGACAGCATGCCTTGCCATCAACTGAAAAAGCCTGTCGAAACCACTTTACGGAGACGTCCACCTAGACGTTAACAAGGAGCATATCAGGAGGTCTATCTCATGGCTAGACTGCGAGATTTTGTGAGAACTGCTAGCCATCTGGTGGTCAGCTGGATCAAACGGTGAATGAATGAATGTTGCTTCATTGCCAGTGACGATGAATTGCACCATTTAGGTGAAGTAATGGTACCTCTATTTCAAAATATGAAATTTGCAGAGCAAAAAAGGTCCTCCATGTGTTAAAGCTTGGATTATGATTATTATAATTTTGAAAATTAAAAAGAAAATTTATAAAGTCATCAGCCTACGTACTAAACGGTTGAACCAAGACTGCCAAGAGAATTATTTTTGCTCTAATTAGACGCAAAGAAGCAACAGGAATAATCTAAATTCTTTAGAATTCAGTCAGGCTATAAAACAAATAATTGTGTGCAAATTTTTATTCAAATGAGACAGATCTAACTGCATGGCAGATAATTTTCTTTCTGATTAACTTAAAAGAGGTTCAGGAATTGAAAGACAAAACTAAAGTATATTTTTGTAGACATATTCAAAGGTATGCTGAAATGCAGGAAAATTATAATGCCATTGCTGACGTAGAATTTGCTGAGAAAAAATGCGATCACTTATACTGCAGGATATTTGGCAGGAAAAATCATATTTTCATGCGAAAGAAATTGTATTACAAAACAGGTGGATTTTTTTTACGAAAAGGTAGCAAATATTTCTTTATGGAATAAAATATATCAAAACTGTGAAAAAGGAATTATTGTTAAATTTTTAAATTTTAGAATTCACCTTAGTGTTCTCTTTTAAATTTCTCAATTTAAATCAGACTGGCTCATCATTAAGCAGAATAAGAGAAATGCTAAGCAAAAAGAGTTTTATTTTAGTGTATTGCAATATTAAAATGTATATTCTTTTATATTTTAATAAAAATATTTAAAAAGTTTGCAACAGATACAGGTTTCAAATTATTTTTTACATGTTTGCCCCACTCCCAGCCTGATCTTATTTGCATTAAAGCTTAATGTTTACAAAGTATATTTTTCCGGGCAAGTGCATTGCCTGATCTAGCCGGTCACCAGGTGGCGAGCAGTAATTTCGCCTGTTCGCACAAAATATCGCAGTCACTGGGAAAAGGCCTGATATGCTCCTTGGTGTTAATTCACTAAGATGAAAAGAACAAAATTATCAATAAACATTACATCTAGTGATCTACTTTAGATCGAAGGTCCGTAATTTTTATCAATAGAGAGCTTAACTTAGTGTAATGCCAAAAAAAAATTGACATTTTCATAACGCTTACTTCTTGCGCTTTTCATCCTTTCCTGCACCCCCCCCCCCAACACCACCACCGTTGCTCAGCTATCATATCTTGGTTTATCTCGTCATGGCAATGTTGATTTCGCATGTTAAAAGATTCCCATAACAATCGACCAAACAGGAAAACGGGATTTTTAGAGGTTGTTACAAACGACAAAGATAGACTGATGTAAAACAAGCCTTCTCTTGGAGCGAACACGCCTTTTTCTCTTCGGATATGAACACGTGGCAATTGGCTAGACAGGCAGACCAGTAGTAGGGAGTGAACTCATTTGGTCTTGCGGTCTGCCGACAATAAAAGGATCTAATCGCAAGGGGAAAAGAAGCATTTAAACGGACACAACGAAGAATGAGGACCCCAGAACATTTTCGCTAGAAATGAGGCCACATCACTGCTCGAATCCGGGCGATCGCGACCATTGATGTACAAAGTATAGGCTAAAGAATGCGGGATAGAAAACTGCTAAAAAGGTTAACTGAAGCCTGATAGAATGCCAGATATATCCGGTAATGTGAAGTAAATTTAAGGCCATTAAAGGCAAGAATACATTTGTCCGTAAAAAAAGGTGTTTTATTTTTAATGATACTAACCAAGGAACATTTACATGAGATGAAAGACGAACATCGACCGAGTGAAGCAGTCCAAGTAGTGTCGAAATGGATCCAACGCATTGAAGACGAACTACGCAGTACGTCCTTTATGGAAGATAGTTCATATGAGATGCCAATATATGATAGCATGGTCCCAGATAGTAGCGTAAGGTACTTACTAGTACTACTAACATTCCCCTAGAACACGTTTCTTCCCTTACCCCTCAATCCGGAAAAACTTTACAATCATGCCTTCACTGGAAGCCAGAATCACCAAAGCACTGTACAGTATCGCCGCAGATTACTTATTACGCAGATGCAACAATCAATTATTTTCAAGTGGAAACTGGATGGCTCATTGTTTTGACGTCATCGACTTTTGCTGGATGCGCTACAATTGATGACAATACTAAATTACCGTATTTAAAAAAAAACATGAGTCATGCAGTTTCAGAATTCTTCATTAAACATCAAAATATATGTAAGAGTGAATGTTCTAAAACAGCGCCCCTGGCGAAAGTCGGGGGGATGGCTACAATCGATGACGTGTAAAGAATGAACCATCCAGTTTCCACACAACAATTGCGACCAGCAATTGATTGCCGCATTTGTGTAATAAGAAATCTGTGGTATCGCCATCTATTAGGGATTCGCCTAATTTATGTGTGACATCATGACGCATGCGCAATACACTTCAGCCAAGTCGAGACAACTTCAGGAAGACCTGAATACTCACTAGTTGATACTCATCTCGCTTGTATTCCACTATAAATCGTATTTAGTTTAATTTTTTTAATTTTGAAAAGTTCTATGAATTTTATCATTTTCTCTTCAAGCATGTTAAAATGCTTTATTCCTGGTATGATGTTGGATGCTGGATATGCCAGAGCAAATTGTCAATGTGTGGTTTTTTTTTCCTACTGTTACCGATTCGATTTTCTCTACTGATTTTGATAAAGAAATTAGTCTTGGAGCAATCTTTATTTGGCTATATTTTTAAATTTCGGGTATATCTCAAGTTATCGATTGACTTGTTTTGGTATTATTAATTTTATTGTATGGAAAAATTAACAATTATTTTGTTGTTGTTATTGATGAACATATTTTATATTATAATAATAATTTCATAAAAAATAGAATAATATTATAATCTAGAAGGAGAAATCTCGAGGGTTCGAGCCCCCCACCCCACCCTCTACCATCGGCGCGATAGTAAGGGGTAAACAGGGGAGGCGTAAAGAGGGGAGGCGCATGCATCCCTTTTCTTGGTATTTAAAGTGCTAAAAGTAGTCAAAGGGTTAATTTTCTTTCGATTTATTAATTTGTAAAAGGGGTGGATTGATTTTTGCCATCTATTTATTAAATTTTAATATATTTATCATGAATTACCTGCCAGGTAACCACATGTAACACCCAAAATTTAAAAGCTGGCGTGTAGAGGGGACGCGCGTGCACCCCTTTTCTTGGTGTTTAAAAGGTTAAAGGTAGTCAAAGGGTTAATTTTCCTTCGATTTATTAATTTTTAACAGGATTGGATTGATCTTGCCTTCGATTTATTAATTTTTAATAGATTTTTAATGAATTACCTGCCAGGTAATCACAGGTAACCCCAAAATTTAAAAGGTGGCATAAAGAAGGGAGGCACGTGCACCCCTTTTCTTTGTGTTTAAAGAGTTGACAGGTGTTACTTTAAATGATCTGATCCATCACATTCGTTTTTACCTAATTACTAATTTTCTACTGTATTTAGATTCACTGGATTTTTTTATTTTATTCATTAACTACTCTTCCTAATTAACATTATTGATTCAAGGTGCTCAGATTGTGTTTTTTTTTTACTTCACACCTTCTTTTTACCTTCCTTATAAATTACTCATGTTCACACTCACTGCTATAATTTTAATAAATTACCTGCATGGTAAACCTTAAATTCTTTCAGGTAACCCTCGGATGTCACATTAGAGGTTTCCAAAGGGTTGACAGGTGTTTTTCGTCGACTTCTTAATTTTTAATAGGGTTGGACTGATTTTATTCATCGATTTTTACAGTTTTTAATAAGGATTGATTGAATTTTAATAGGTTTTAATGAAATACTTACCAGGCAACACCCATAATTGCTAGGTGTCCAAAGGGTTGATTTTTAATGAATCCAGGTAAATCCCCAAATGCCCGAGTGTTCATTGCCCAAAACCTTATATAAGTTTATTTATTTAAAGAAATTAGATACAACAAAATTAAATATCCCATTAATTGATTCTAATCCAAAATTTTTCAAAATTAAGTTAATTCTAATCCATAAATTTTCATTTTAAATTTTTGTTGCTTCCAAAATTATTCAAATAAATTTTTACCAGTTCCAAAATTATATAATATAATATATTTCCTATTCCAGATTTATTCAATATTAATTCTAATCAAAATTAAAGAAATTAAAAATTAATTCGAATGTCAGTATGTGTTAAAAAATGCATAGTACAAGTTTTTTTTATTTTTTATTTTAAATAAAAGAAAAGTTCTTCCCCGTTGCGTTGTGACGGCCATTCGAAAAAATCTTTCCTTCACAAGAACATTGTGGTTTCAAATATTGTAAAATTTTATTAAAACTAATTAAAATTCTCTCAAGCAATTTTCTTTGTTTATTTGATTCATAACTAAAATTTATGGAAAATCGAACTAAATTTCAGGTTATCAAATGTATTTTGTTACACTGATATATTTTAATTTATGATCATCACTAAATATAAACTATTTCAGCCAGTTTAAATGACTAATGTATTAGCTTCAAACATTAAACAAAAATTTGCTACTGTTAGCACCATTTACTTATTTAACTAGATTACCTAATATAATTTTAATGGGGTCTTAGTCAAACATTAACAGCAATAGCCTTTTAACTAGACCCCCCCTCCCCTTTTCTATTTGTGAATTTTAACCAAGAAAGTGGCTTCAAATCATAATCAATTGGCAGTCCCCCCCCCCCTCCCCTTGATGAAGTAGCAAGAGCTCTGAGTTCGTCCACATGTATTGTTTGAAAAATTGAATTTCTCGGATGTAGTATTTAGAAATGAAAACGAGCTCTATGTTCTTACGTTTCTCATCATTTCTAATCGAATGTGGCCATCTGAACACTTCAAAAGTGTAGTTGCATTTTGTCCGGTTGCGTTTTATCCGGATACCTCTTTAGTTACATAGCCTTGCGCAAATAGTGAGCTTAAATAATACCTACGTACATTAATACGACAGGATCAATAACAAAACAAAACTTTTCAAAGTGAGCGGAGCAGAGTCGACTAGTTCGCGGTCGGAAGCCAGTTATCTCTTCGATCAAAAATTATCCATTTCTTCCCAATTCTTACTTAGGCAATTGAAGAAATGATAAATTATTATCACTACCTCTGTTCTTATAGCCAAATACTAAATAAGAATGAGGCATGACGAATATGCGATTTACAAATTTAGGAAGATCGGTCGTAAATATCTACTCAGTGAGAAAATATCAGGAGATGTTAGAAAGAGAGAGCTAATTTTTAATGCTGGGGCATGGTGATAAAATCCATGTCAACACAGTGAATTAGAGAAATAAGTAGCATTAATTGTTTGAAAGCTTCCATAGTGTGATTTTTTAATAAACAAACTAAAAAAAAATTTCAAAATTCATTCAGTGTCATTCATGTAACGTCTCATTTTTGAAAATCATCTATTCGTGACTTCGCTTTAAAAGCTACACACATTTCAATAAATATTCATTTACATAGAGTACATTAAATGAATTGAAATGACCAAAATAATTATTATATAATAAAAGGAGTGGTTTGATAATATTTCAATAACATGTGAATCACCTTTTTTAATCCCCTCCTTCATTAGAACTTACATGGGCCCTGTCATTTATTTATTTTATTTTAATTTTATTTTATTTTCATTCAAAAAGGAGATTCACATTTGGCAACTCTTTCTAGTTATTTGTTTACTTAAAAAAATCACGCTGTGAAAGCTTACAAACAACTGGGATTAGCATTAAAACATTAAATCGACCCCAGCAGCAAACCTCGCACTACGTCACTTCCGGAAAAATAATGGCCGGCGTGAGGGGAATGCAAAAGTGCTATTTTTCGCTTTTCAAAGCATTTTTATATAGAAATTATGGACCAAAATTAAAAATTTCAACGGAATCGTGTTATATTTATAACAAAAATTGATATTCTGTAAAAAAATTATAATCGAATTTTTGCGTAGAGTTGCCCTTTAATGGATAAAATTCATTCAAAATAATTCACAAAGTCCAAACGCATAAAATATACATTCAGTTTTTATATGTATGCGATACTAATGAAATTCTTAACTCTAGTTTAGAATCCCTTATAAAATAGGTGTTTCCAACTCATTATTTTTTCTCTAGCGCTAAATGATCTCATCAGCTCTTTATGAGTTAAATCTCAAGGTTCATGTTGCTACTAAATGTCCGTTATCTAACGTTATTGCACTAGTATTTTTCTGTATTTACTAAAAAATATTGATTATTACAGCGAAACATTAACAGTTTCTTAATACTCACTTAATTAGTTAATTACCAATGTGCTTTATCTTAAAATATACATTTTGTTTACAGTTACTCACTACTAAGCTTCATCAGATATATTAATTTCATTTTTGTTGGTAATAACAATTCATAGTACGACTCAATTTAATTCATCAATAGCATCCTTTTCCATTACCAGATATTATTTACACATGCATGCATTATTTTCTTTTTACAAGGATTTATACACAGCTCATATAAAAAAAAGTGCTGAAGACCGATTTAAAAGGTGATAATATAAGCATGCATTTGAAATTGTTTTTTTCTCCATTGCTCACATAATTCGCGCAGAAACTCCTAATACTACTTTAAAATTATATATAAACTCCAATTAGTTGACTACTCTACTTTAAAATGTATAATAAACTCTGATTAGTTGGCTAGTTCATGCGTTTTAACTAATTCTCTAATCATTTCTAAAATTATTCAAGTATCTACTTTTTTCGTTAATTGTTGAAGACATCTTTTTTGTCTGTCTCCCTGAAGTTGAAGTGATTTTAGCTGGAAGCTGCTCACTGTCTCGCGCTCAATCTCACACTAACAACCTTCAAATACCCCTCAGACTGATTCCCAAGCACTGACATTATTTGACACCTGCAGAGTTCCATCCCTCTGGCTACCAGATGTTCCGCAGCTGTTGACGTCATTTCCCCTATCCCTCTTTTAAGACCTATCTGATTCGTTTCTCATAATTTTATATTTTCTAAATTTTTCTGTCTTTTACTGTTTTAATTTAACGTTGTTTTCATTTGTATGACCCTTATATTTCATAGATGGATTGAAAGTGTTCAGGAGCTGTTCATCATTCCTCGTGAACATGGAACCGTTTCAATAGAGTTGTATTCATATTAAACATATAAACGTATTTTGTATTAGAAACGACTTTGATCCTTCAAATGATTAACCATTCATGGGGAGCAGTTGAGTATTTTACAAATTGGTTTCTTTTTTAATTTAGATTATAAATCCTAATTTCAGCTGATTAGACGACTATTTCTAAACTTTTTTATCATTGGCACAGTTTAAATACATGCTATCACAGCCCTCGTTTCATCACATCTGAGTCAATCCAATTTAGAACTGCTAATAACAATCCAAGAGATTCAAACATTAGGTTTCAGGCTCATATTAAAAGTTTTAGAATATTTTTCTATCCTTTTTCTAAATATTCACAGATTAAAAGTTTTATATATTTTAAAATTTTTTATATATTTTAAAAAATAATGACTCATTCAGGTTCACATATATTTACTCCCCCTAGACTCATATTACATAAACCTGCTGAGTTCATTCCTCGCATGTCCCTCAACTGACGTCATGTTTACCTCCACCCCCTCTTTTTACGACTTGATTCGTTTTAATAGTTTTATTATTTAGAAACTTGTTCTGTCTCTTTTACTGTTTTAATTTAATGTTGTTTTCATTATGGTTAAACTTATTTATCAAATTTCTTAGGGTTATATTCATAAAATGTAATGCTGACATTTTTATTATTTTCAGCCATATACATTAATTTTGTATTGATTTCGACTTTGATCCTTCAAATGGTTTACCATCCATCCATCCATCCTGGCTGATAATGATTTTATAAAACGGGTTCTTTCCTATTATTAGATGATTATAATCGCAGCTGGTTTTAATTCTTTTCTTCTGAGTCTATGACAAGGGTTTACCTGGTTTTTGCACCCCATTGCATGACAAAACTATACTGTGATTAAACAGGCAAAAATACAGATCGTTCCTATTATTAATTACACAATAAAATATGACTATTTTAAAAATCATATAAAATACTTATAATGCTTAGTATGCTAAAGATAAAATTACAGCAGTTAACAATAATTATAAAGTACTTAAGAAAATGTGAGATAATAGATGTTAGTCTGATTATTATTTGATTATGTCATATTATTACACAAGTCACGTTTGTGTTTTGACACTATATTCGACTGATAAGCCATTCAAACTCATTAATAATAGAATAACTCATTCGTTATTAAACTTACTTGCTTTCATACATTCAACATAGGGATTGTTACATTTCCAACGTAACTCATTCATTACAATCCAGGGTTTGACCTTCTGTCTTAACAGTCTTTTGAAAATCACAAAATTAATTTGAAGTCATAGTTCAAATGTCACTATTTTACACAAAACCTTAAGAATACTATTTGAAAATTTAATTACATTTTAAACGATTTTATTTTAACACAAAATACTGTAACTAGGTTCTAGACATTGCAGATTTTAAGAAAAGTTGTTTATTTAATTTAATAATTGGTATATAGAATAATCCAGCAACAGGGTTCTCAAAACAACTTTTATCTTTCTTGCACAAAGTTCAAGATACAGCTGCATATTAAACGAGAGATTGCTCTTATAGGTCTAGAGCAATAATAATAATAATTTTTTTATCAAAGACCCATAAGGGATTGTTGGGATTACTATAAAATTACAAATATAGAAATAAAACTAGTTAATACCAGTGCTAAGAAAACAAAATATTACATTTTTAGCTATATTACAAGGTTTTATAACTTTTTCAAATGCGTCATACATGTTCAATAATTGCAACTAATGTTCATGAAAACTGGCTGTACAAACATTTGTTTATGCTCCTTTAATTTGCTCCTAATGGATATAGAATGTTTTCATACCTATATATTGTTTAGAAAATGTTAATAATATACTATAGTGATTACAACTTCAAAGGTCTAATTTTCATTCTAATCTAAGAGTTCAAACTCGTATACAGTTTTTCTAAAACTACACTAACTTTGATGCAAATTTTTTTATTAACAAATAGTTTTATAAAAATTTCTTTTTTCTGCTCATTATAACTGATTTATTTTCATACTAGCAGATTTACATTAAAAGGAGGTGTTGTTCTTATAGGTCAAGAGCAATAATAATAATAATAATAATAATAATAATAATAATAATAATAATAAT
>JAHWFO010096996.1:230-31863 GCA_023313115.1 Rhysida immarginata | reverse complement strand
TCGTTGTTTCATGGCTACTGCCATGTGTTTGTTTCGGGGTTTTAGTTGTAGTCATAGTTGAAAAATGATTTATTAAGCTTTGTTATTCATTTTACTGAAATAATACACATACCGGTATTAATTTAATTAATTTTAATTTAATTTAATTTAATTTATTCAACGGTATTAATTTATTTAATTTCGGTCCTGCAATTCTGCATAATAAGAGAGATATTAAGCTAGGTTAAAGGCTATAAGTAACATTTCAAAATGACCGTGGCTGTAACAGGAAACGATGAGTAGTTTATGAAATATATTATTTTATAAATTTATCCATTTATTCCTGCTAGCAATTTATAAAGTATATATTTTACGAAAAATTGTTTATAAACAAAAACAGTAATTATAAGCTGTGTAGTAGCTGTTTTTATTACAACATTACCGTATGGTTTGATCTGAATAGAAAGACGAAATTTAAGCTTAACATATTCAATTGGCTATAATACAGTGATGAGAAATGCGTACGAACTATTTCTGATTTTGAACAAATAATTTTATTTTATATAATAAATAATGTCACTTAAAATTATATAGATGCCTTCCAGACGTCTTTCATCTTTGTGTTTACCGAAACAGTTTAAGGAATTTGGTAACATCATCATGATAGGAGATAAAAGAGTTTTATTAAGGGTATAATGTGTATATTAGAGAGATCATTTCATTACTGTACATTCTAAGGTTTTAAAGTCAATAATTTGTCGATACTTTTAAAGTTAATAATTCGTTGTCAGATTTGAAGTTTTAGTCTAATTATAATTATTCAACTTTATTCTTCTTTCTTTCTTTCTTTCATTAAGATCTAAGAATACGTTTTCTTAGAGTAAAAACTATTCCTTAATCTGTATCTATCTGTTGTATGAAATTCCATACTATTTTTAATAAAGTTATATACTTAAAAAACTTTTTTACAAAACTGACTGTCAACGTGTAAGTGTGCAAATATTTCAATTACTTTGTATTGTCTATATCACGTGATGGCTTTTACATAATAAGGAATGTAGTCAATATGAATATTAGAAAAAATAATTTTTAATATAACTGGTTATAATTTTTATAACGATTGACATATTATAAAAAATGTAAGAATATAATTTACTTAATACAACTAAAAAAAGTATATAATTATACATCAATGAAATTATTTTTATATGAATGAAAAAACAGACTTTACTGAATATAATTGAAAACAGATTATAGTAAATATAATTTATTTAAATACATTTTAAAAAAAAGGTATATAAGTATATAAATATGAAATTATTTATAAAAATGTGACAGGCAAATTAACTGTATAAAAATTTAAAACAATAAATGGACGAATAGAATATACATACATGCAATAAGTAATAAAATGAAAAAAAGAAAACTGTGATTAATTTATGTTAACACATTTATGATGAAAAGTATATAATCATATTATTAATGTAATGAAAATAGAACATTACTGAATAAAATTTAATGCATAGTTGAAAAAGTAAACAGGCACTTATTTATATAAGTGAAAGAGAATTTACTAAATATTATTGAATGAATAGAAAATAGTAAATAAATTTACTTTTAATACATTTAAAGAAATTAAAATATAAAATAAAAAAGACATTAAAATATATTGAAATATTAACCTAGTCAAACGAGTAGTCGCTCGCCAACCCCAGCTATTCTCTGCATGTGGAGCTCTCTATGTTTTTTTGTCCTCAATGTATTGGGCTGCCGAGGTCTGTAAATTTTAATGCCTCCGAAAACTCTATTAAGGTTTTGTATATTAATAATTGCAACCTCAGACCTTAATGATTTTTTCAGTTCTTTACACTGTGCATTACCGTGTGCATAGAACACTTTAAAGGCTTTTAAAAATCTTGTTATTGTTTCAAGATTGTCGAAAACCGAAAAATCACCTTCATATAAATTAAGCCCACCTGATTAAATATGGTTTACTGTTTTTAAGTAGTTGTACTTAACTGAAGTCAGCTTGTTGGGTAGAATATAAATTCTCCCATCATTCTACCAGGTCCCCCTAGTCCAATACCGGCCTGATGGAGTATTGTACTCCGCCTTATAGAGGGTAAAGTACGCGAGTGATTTAATAAATGTATATCCGTTTTGACAATTAAACCAATTCATTTCGACATAGCAATCTAATGCTAAGAAATAGAAAGCAATATATTATTTTTGAGTAAAAATGTATGAAAACGTGGATTTAAAACTTGAAAACAAATTATCAGCCACCTGGAATGCATTTTCAAGACGATCCATTGTTGAATAACGTTGGGTTAATAGTGAAAACATTATGAAAAGTTGTACAATAAGTATGGGTGGTAAAATATTACAAATGTTGCTAATACTTGTGAAATACCTATGTAAAATTAAATTAAACACAGCTAAGTACTTTTAAAGAGAAATAAACTGAGGTGCAGTGGCGGCTCGTAGCTAAAATTAATGGGGGTGCTGCCAACACCACCTAGACAGAAGGCCTGCGCACAGAAACTGTATACATTGTTACGTCTTCATCAAACGGCCAAATTTAAGGCTTATTATTGGAGGAAATACGATTAACAATAGCCGCTTTAGCGTGATGTAACAATGCATGACGTTTCTGTGTGCAGGCCTTCTGTCTAGGTGGTGTTGGTGCTGCTCCAGAAAATTTTTAGCCTTTGTTTTAAAATTGTGTAAAAAGAAAACTTATTCAGAAACTTGGTGAAATCCTAATAAAAACAAAATCAAACATTTTTTTACTTATTTAACCTAAATTGTTACAGTTCAAGCTGAATCTATTCATTTAAAAATGAAATCCATTTTTCTTGTTTTAATTTGCGCGAAAAGATTAATAATTTTCTCCTTGATCTTTGGATGACAGCAGAGGAATATTTTCTCCATTGAAAGCAATGCAAGCGCATTTAGTCTTTCCGAATTCATAGTGCTTCTTAGAATTTTATTTTATTCTTTTCAATGTTGAAAAGCAGCGTTCTGACTCTGATGTAGTCGTGGGAATTGTCAATAGGATTTTTATCAGTGTCGTAATTTCACTAAAAACATCATCTAGATTATTTTCCAAAATAAATTTCAGGAGCTCAATTAATTTGCAATATCCATGAATATCAGATCTACAATAGAATACTTTTAGTTCAGTTTCAAGCTTTTCTTTATCAATCATGGGATATGCTTCAGTAGTCAGTACTATCTCTTCTGTGGGATGTTCATTCTTAAAACTACTGAAGCATTTCTTGTTGAACAATTTAGCAGCTACTAAGTGTTTAGTGGAAGAATATCTGTCCATGATATCAACACATATACAGTCACACACTTCCTTAGCTTCGGCCATGAGCGGCTTGAAGGATTCTCACAGTACTTTGAGTTTCTCAATTCTAAAATATTAGATTTGAAATTTGTTATATATTCATTAACTTGAAACACACTAATTTCTCGAGATTGCATTTGGTTGTAAATTATTTCAACATGAGGCATGATTTGATGAAAAAGCTCTAACCAAAAATTGAAATTATCATCATTTAGGTATTTTAAAATTTCTGTTGCTTCTGCAATTGTTTGATCTGAATTTGATGTTGAGTGAGTTTCAGTATGACATTTTTTTAAAGGTTGCAAATTATCATGAACTCTGTTTATAGTCCGTATGTTGAAGTTCCACCTTGTAGAAGATGGACGTGGAATGCTGACTTCCATATGGTTCTTGAGAATAGACACACGTTGCGGTGATCTTGAGAAGACTGTTGGTATAGCCAAAATGTTAGAGGAAAATATTCTTGCGTTTCGTGTAATACTTGCTGCATTTCTCATTATTAAATTAAGTTGATGTACATAACAGTGAATGAAATGTGCATTACTATAAACTGCTTTGATTTTTGCTTGAACTCTTGCTATTTTGCCTTTCATGACATTTGCACCATCAAATGTCTGAGCTATCAATTTTTGTTCATTTCCTTGAAGGATTATGTCCAATTGTTCTAAAATGCGTTTTGATATGCCATCTGCAGTTTGATTTTCTGGAATAAAGAATCCCTAAAAACGCTCAAATATTTCTCCATTCAATACGTACCGTAGAACAAGGACCATTTGAGTGTGTTCCGAAACATCTGTTGTGTCATCACTGATGATAGCTACAAAGGAAGCTTTTGAAATTTCCGTCCTTATCTCCTCATGGTATATTTGTAGCAGGCAGTCAAGTATCTCATTCTGAATGGTCTTAGAAACACCTTTGAAGATTGGACTAGTTTCTAAGTGATTCCTTAAATCTGAATCTAATTTAGATGCAAAATTTACTAATCCTCTAAATACCCCTGGATTTATTGAATCGTCTTTTTCATCATGTCCTCGTAAGGGAGTTTCAAAGTTTCAACAAAAGAAAATGCAGTCTATTATTTTGGACACAATTTCACGGTTCTTTTTAACGTTTATATTATGCTCATTGATTGAAAGTCTGTATGCCTCACTAAGTTGTTTTTTAATACTTATGGTTTTTAAAAGTGCCAGTGAAACTACATTATCAATGTGCTTCTTTGACGTCTCATGCTTTTCAGTTTCTTCTTTCATTTTGTTTATATTTCTAAAACCATCTTTTGTCCATTCTGCATCACCTCCAAACAGCAAACACGGGAAACAAAACAGTGTATATTTTACTTCACAACCGCAAAGCCAACGTTTCCGTTGGTACCATTCAGAATTAAAGCTACGAATATATTTCTTGTTGTTGCTTATACCTGGCTGAGATATTAGAATATCAGGTGTAGAACGACCTCTTTTCTTAATTGCAACTTTCTCATGGAGAGACAACTGTGAAAACTTAAGCTGTTGAAGTTCACTTACGGTCACAGAACTTATTTCTTGCGGATGCAAAGCCATGGCTAAAGATTTCTGTTAAATAAGAGTCGAAAAAAATGAATCAAATAGAATAGCTGGAAGCAGGATACTAATCTAATTCTACACTTTATCACATTCAAGAATATGATACACGGTTTTTAAGCCCAACGCATGCGGAGCAAAAAAATAAAATTACTTTCGATCTGAACACCAGGGTCGGCACTGTGGGAACGACAGTGCTCTCTCTCCCTTGCAGCCCCGCGTGCAGCTTCCTATGTACGCATGTGCGCAACAGCAGTCAAACACCTCGCAGCTAGCACTGTGAAGCGCACAGTTCCACGATTATTGAAACTGAAAATGAAAGTAAAGTTTCTAGCTCCAGACAGGGTGGCGCTGCAGGTGAAAATACAAATTTATACCTATAGACCATGCTACTGACATTGAGCTTAAGGATTATATATTGTGCAATTATAAAAAAAGAATTAAAGAAAAAAGAACTCACATTAAATTTTATCGATAATACAATTTGAAACGAGGGGTGCTGCTGTTCCGCAGTGCCTATGGACGAGCCGCCACTGGAATCGAGTCTGCATTCTCTCCATCTCCCTTGGCGAACTTCGAAGAATATGGCAAAAAATAAAAAGAATATTGAAAACAAGCTGCTCTGCATTCACCTGGATGAGTTTTCAGAGGGAAAAAAACTTCATAAATACCAAATATTTGATATTTATCTAGAGCTTATTGTTGTAGCACAGCGGTATGTTGCTGGCGTCTTATTTTGCAGGTACGGGTTCGAATCCCGCCCTCGGAAATATTTTTTTTTCTTCCTAATTTCATCTTAATATGTACGGAAGTTCAGTAATCCAGTTCAGTAATCCAGTTCATCTTAGTAATCATGATCTCAATTTTCCAATTTGTTACTATTATCTGTATATATAAAATCCAAACTGATGCGATTATTCCGTGAAACAGCATCAACAGCATTATTTCGCGCAGGAACATAATGTACCTTATTTTCTAATAGGGCTTTTCGTGGCGACCAATCTCCGGATGATTGGGGGGGGGGTTAATTACAGTATTTTGGTTATAATGGCATGTAAAATCGCATTTGCAATATCGATACTTTGTCTCGATTATCTGATTTTCTTAAGTCAGGGGGAGCAGGGGGGATTTTCAATATATAGTATTGAAGTATAAATAATATATAATGATTGACTTTTTCATAAGTAGTCATATAATCCATAAATTAAAAAAAAATTGGCCATGTGGTTTGTCTTTTTTTTTCTTTTTTTTCTTTTTGCCTCGCGTGATTTGTTTGTTTAGGTTATAAACTGTACATACCCAAAAGGCTCCTAACAGATGGGCGCACGTCTTCGAGGCGCCGGAATCAAAGTCCACATGTTAGGTCGATTTGATCCGGTTGACCAAGTATTGAAGCATCTTGGAGGACCCGCGTGACGTCACATGGATCATGATTGGTCGGATTTTGGCCACGTGGTTGTTGGTCATAAAATATCGATTTTTTTATTTGATTTAAAATTTATTTAAAGTATCCACGACTATTTTTCGATTTATTATGAAGTAGCTGATATACTCGGCGTTGCTCGGACTCTTTGTTGATGAAATTTTGCAATTTCTGAATTTGAATATACAAAAAAAGTGAACATTATCTTCACCTTTCATCTCCGGCCCTGCGTCAAATTTACTCAGCTAAAGGGCCGGTGATTATAGAGAAGTGAAACATAATACAATAATAGCATTTTTAAGAGCCAAAAGATTGATTTTTAGAAGACGCTCATACATAACAATAGCGAAGCATTGCCGGGTCTGCTAGTAATTCTTATAAACGAACGTTCAATCATCGCATAATCAGCCACTCGTTTCCAAAATATTCACATTCACACAGAATTTAGAAAAAATATATTTTTATGAAATGTTTGAATTGTTTTTTAAATTTTGCAATATTTAAAAATAAACACATGCAAACGCTTAGAATGAATACAGTAAAATTTCTTAATGAAAATTCGACAATAATTTTTTTTAAATGCTCACAAGGAATGGACCTCGCCATGTATGCCATTGCTCTCCTAAATATTTTTTTAGTCACGTAATCTTACTTTAAATGTACACATGAAGTTGTTACAATTCCCACTCTACTCGCTATGTCTTGAAGCAAAACTTGGTCATTCATCACTTTGTGTTGTCTACCGATCGTTGATTGTTCTATTTACTTGCTTACCATTTGCTCAATACAGCACAGATCTAAAGGATTGCTTCCTCTGTCGTCTTTCCACTCTTTTTTCAATAGTCTACTAACTCTTCATTATCTCCAGTTACTGACCATTTTTAAAGATTTTCAAGAAATTGTTAAGTACTAAGAAAAGCCTGAATAACAGGAATTCTATACAAATTGAAATTTATCTATATTGCACAAACTTTGACTTTCTTTGTTGGTCATGAGATATATATCGTTGATCCGTGTAGAGTGTTTGTGAATTGCGTGTTGATACCATCGTTGACACCTATTGTTGCACAAAGTTTACCTTGCATAGTTGGTCATGAGATATATATTATTTGAGTGTTTGTGAATTGCGTGTTGATACCATTGTTAATTTATTGTTGCACAAACTTTGCCTTGCATTGATGGTCATGAGATATTTCTCATTAATATGCCCTGCAATCATTATGAATATCGATTTTTTATCAATAATTGTTATTTTTTCAAAATCTGAGGTAGACATTGACCTTCCTCATGCTTTTAAGGTCAAGTATGCAAAATTTCATCAAGATCGGAATAAAACTGTAGATTGTATAAGAAACAAACAAACCCATAAACAAACATCCTTCTTTATATATATAGAGAGAAGAAGAATGTTTGGTTCTTTGTGGGTTTGTTTCTTATGCAAATCTACAGTTTAGTCCGATCTTGAAGAAATTTTGCGTACTTGAGGATGGTCCCTGTCTACCTCAGATTTCAAAAAATTTATAATTATTTATAAAAAATCGATATTCATGGTTATGGCAAGGCACATTAGTGAGAAATATCTCATGACCAACAATAGGTATCAACAATTGTATCAACACGGAATTCAGAAACACTGTGCACAGACCAACAATATATATCTCATGACCAACCATGCAAGGAAAAGTTCGTGCAACAATAAGTATCAACAATGGTGTCAACACGCAATTCACACACTGTACGGACCAACAATTTATATCTCATGTCCAACTATTCAAGGAAAAGTTTGTGCAACAATATGTATCAACAATAGTGTCAACACGCAATGCACCAACACTATGGAAGGATCAACAATATATATCAATGGAGATGTTGATTCATATTCTTGTCAAACACTCTGCACGTAACAACAATGTGTATCTCATAACCAACAATGCAAGGAAAATTTTGTACATCAATAAGTATCAATATTGGTGTCAACACGCAATGCACCAACACTATGCAAGGGTCAACACTGTATATCTCATGAACAACAAATCAAGGCAAAGCTTGTGCAAAAAAGATGAGTTTCAATTTTTATCAATGCATTGAATTACTGTTATTAAGGCTTTACTTAGAAAAGGGAGTTCTTAATACTTGACAGTTTCTTGAATATCTTTAAGAATGATCAGTAACTGATAATGATAATGGAGAGTTAGCGGACTATTGTAAAAGAGTGGAAAGACGACAGAGGAAGCAATCTTTTAGCTCCATGCTGTATTGAGCAAATGCTAAGCAAGTAAATAGAAGAATCGGCAACCACTAGTCTACACAAATGGCCAAGTTTTGCTTCAAGACATCGATAGACGAGTGGAAATTGCATCAACATCAAGTGTACATGTAAAGTAAGATTACGTGTGTAAATAATTATTTAGAGTAGCAGTGGCATCCTTGGAGAGGTCGATATATTGTGAGCCTTAAAAATTTTTTTTTTCGAATTTTGGTTAAGAATTTTTACTGTATTAATTCTAAGAGTTTTCATGAGTTTATTTTTAAGATATTCCAAAATTTAATCCAAAAAAAAGTCCGAGCCATGCCGGGGTTATCATCTAGCTTATTTGGTAGCACATTAGATACAAACATTTCATAAAAATACATTTTGACTATATTCTGTGAGAATGTGTATATTTTGAAAGCTGAGATGCTGATAATGTGATGATTGAACGTTCATTTCCAAGAATTATTCCAAGAGAGAACGAGTATTGATTAGAGAAACACTGCAACTAAAACAGAAAAAGCTATACAGGCATTTGAAACATCTGAACAACGGGACTTTTGAATAGAGCAAGAGAGTATAAGAGATTCTATGTCAAGGGCAAGAAAAACTTGAGTCTAAAGTATCTAGTGATGCTCCACAGTGGTTAGGCAAGACAAGAAGTGTTTAGTTAAAGTCTCTATATATCACCTAGAATTCCTGTTTTTTTTGTATTTTTCGTAGAATGGATAGTCCCTTTTCTCTTTGTTGTATTGATTTTGTTATTATTTAACCAATTGGGAGTTATAATTTAATTTTTTGAGATTGTTTTGTTTACCTACATGTGTAATTTTCCCAGCAACGCAGGGTACCTCTGCTTGTCTTCTATATGTATAAAGAAGAATGTTTTTGTGGGTTTGTGGGTGGGTGTATTTTTTTCTTATACAAATATACAGTTTTATTCCAATCTTGGTGAAATTTTGCAAACTTGAACTTCGACGAATAATTAATGATGATGCTAGGGCATATTAATAAGAGGTATTGCATGACCAATAATGCAAAAAAAAGTTTGGTCAATTTTGGCCAATGATATAAACACGCATTTCATAAACACTACGCAAGGACAAACAATATATATGTCATGAGAAAACATGCAGACAAAACTTTAAGCAACAACAGGTATCAACAATGGTATCAACACACAATTCAACAACACTATGCAGGGAACAAAATATATCTCATGACCAACAATGCAAGGCAAAGTTTCTGCTATATAAATAAGGTTAAATTTGTAACAAGGCATAGAATTCCTGTTATTAAGGCTTTTCTGAGAATGGAGAGTTCGTTGGTTTGTTTGTGGATGGGTGCGTGTGTTTGAGTTTTATACAAATTTCATGAAATTTTGCATACTTAACCTTCAAAGCATTACAAAGGTCACTGTTTACCTCAGTTTTCGAAAAAATTATAATTATCGATAATATTTCGATATTCATAATGACGGCAGGGTATATTAATACGAAATATCTCATGACCAACAATGCAAGGTAAAGTTTGTGCTACAATAAGTATCTACAGTGGTATCAACACGCAATGCACCAAAATTATGCAAGGATCAAAACTATATATAAAGAAAGATGTTTGCTTGTGGGTGGGTTTGTTTGTTTTTTATAAATAAATCTACAGTTGTATTCCTATTTTGATGAAATTTTGCATACTTGACCAACAAGCATGAGGAAGGACACTGTCTACCACTGATTTCTAAAAAATAATAATTATCGATAATAAATTGATATTCATTATGATGGCAAGGCATATTAATGAGAAATATCTCATGACCAACAATGCAAGACAAAGTTTGTACAACAATAGTTATCAACAATGGTATCAACACGCAATTCACAAACGCTCTGCATGAACCAACAATCAATATCTCATGACTAACAATGAAAGGAAAAGTTTGTGCAAGTGTAATTATCCCGGGCAACGCCGGGTACCTCTTCTAGTCTTCTATATATATAAAGAAGGATGTTTGTTTGTTTCTGGGTATTTCATACAAATCTACAGTTTTATTCCGAACTTGATGAAATTTTGCATACTTCTACTTCAAACTATGAGGAAGGTTCACTGTCTACCTCAGATTTCAGAAAAATAATTATTATCGATAAAAAATCGATATTCATGGTCATGGCAGCGCATATTAATGAGAAATATCTCATGACCAACAATGCAAGGTAAAGTTTATGCAACAATAGTTTATAACAAAGTTATCCACACGTAATTCACAAACGCTCCACACGGACCAATAATATATATTTCATTACCCACAATGTAAGGAAAAGTTTGTGCAACAATAAGTATCAACAATGGTATCAACACTCAATTCACCAAGACAATGCATGGATCAACAATATATATCTCATGACCAACAATGCAAGGCAAAGTTTATGCGATATAGATAAGTTTCAATTTGTAACAATACATAGAATTCCTGTTATTCAGGCTTTTCTTTAAAAAGACAGTTCTTAGTACTCAACAATTTCTTGAAAATCTTTATTTATGATCATGAACTGGGGATAATGGAGGGTTAGCAGACTATTGACAAAGAATGGAAATACGACAGAGGAAGCACTCCTTTAGATCCTTGCTGTATTGAGCTAATGGTAAGCATGTGAATAGAAGAATTGGCGACTGGTAGACTACACAAAGTGATGAATGACCATGTATAGCCTCAAGACATCGAGAGAAGAGTGGAAATTGTAACAACATCATGTGTACATCTAAAGTAAGATTACGTGACTAAGAATTTATTCAGACTAGCAGTGGCATACTTGGAAAGTTCCATCCATTGTGAGCCTTTAGAAAATATTTTTTCGAATTGTCATTAAGAATTATTACTGTATTGATTTTAAACGTTTTTAAAATCAGAATTTAATTTTAAGAGCGACGCCGGGGTTATCACTTAGCTTATTTGGTAGCACAGCAGATCGAAACATTTCATTTTGACTATATTGTGTGTGAATGGGAATATTTTGGAAACTGAGATGATGATAATGCGATGATTGAACGTTCGTCTCTAAGAATGATTAATAATGAGCATAAAGTGAGTATGCATGACAGAACATTATTAAGGCAGGGTCTTTTGATGAGGCAAAGGAGTCGCGTGTGTCTCCCTTGAGCTCCCTATCAAACGTCCAGATGACTGGCAAAAATTTATTGAGTATTGGTTAGAGAAACCTTCAGCTAAAACAGAAAAATCTATACGGGTATTGGAAACATCTGAACAATGGCAGTTTCGAATAAAACAAAAGGGTATAAGAGCTTCTACCATCAAGAGGAATAAACTTTGGGTCTAAAGTATCCAGTGATATTCCCGGTGGTGAAGATGGATATCATCTTAATCTGATGCAAGTCAACAAGAGGTAAATAAAGCCCTGGTAAATCACCTAGAATTCATGTCTTTCAAATTTTTCTTAGAATGGACAGCCCCTTCGCTCTGTGTTGTATTGATTGGGTTATTATTTAACCAATTTGGAGTTATTTAACTTCTTCAGAGTGTTCAGCTTACCTACAAATAAAATTATCCGGGGCAAGTCCAGATCCTCTCCTAGTTCGATATACAGGGTGTGCCAAAAGAAGCGGGATGGTCGAATATTTCGCGAAATTTACATCGGATCGAAAAACTGAAAAACACGTGTTCAATATTTTTCAAAAATCTATCGAATGACACCAAACACGACCCCCCACCCCCACTACCGGGGGTGGAGCGGGGGGCAACCATGAAATCGTAATGGAAACCCCCATAGAAAGAAAAATAACTCCGAAAACATTATTCCACTTAATAAATTTAAAAAAAAAAAATTTAAAATTTATTATGTGGAATAGCGTTTTCGAAGTTATTTTTCTTTCTATAGTTGTGTCCACAATTTTTGGCTTGATTCCATTGGAAACCCCCATTTTTTATTGCAGATTCGGATTCTACGTGAAAAAGTGAAGAAGTTTTAGCTGAAATTTTTTTTGATTCGCGATAGATGGCGCTGTAATCGCAGAAAATGAAATACAGATCAGAAGTCTGCAGACGGTCATATTTTCTCGGGACATACGCTTCGGAACACAAAATCAGTATTTTCGAAAAGGCTATCTAATGATACAGTATGACAGTCGACCGATTGATGGCGCTCTAATTGCAAAAACAATTCTTTCTCGCAAGTGAAAGTATTTCTACAGCTAATATAAGGTTAACGTCTTTTGTTGATTTTATATCTGACTTTAGTAAAAAAATCACGTTTAGCTTAACCCAGGAACAACGACGTGGACGTAGTAGTTTTTTGTTCCCTTCGGGGTGCTTGTTTTTAGTGAGTCCCCTTTGACTCTCACTTATCGGGGGGCTTGTCTCAGGTGAGTCTTCATGCCTCTCACGATTGGTGCCAATAACTTTTTTGTAGTAATTGCTCAAATTGTGCACCGTTTACTTCCTGGCAGTAAACTAATCGATGGTAAACAGATTCGATGGAATTGTTTAAGTATTCTGCAGGTATTGGGCAGCTACATCAATTATTCTCTGACGCAATTCATCTAATAACCCTACAAGAAAAAATCAAGTGGAGTTAAATCTGATGGCCTGGCAGGCCATTCGATCGGACCTCTTCGTCCAATCCAACGATCAGGAAAATGTTCATCTAAATAATTACGAACGTTCCGTGCTGAAACCAAACGTGCTCCAAGTTATCGCCAGCAATCTCCCTTATTGCTGGAATTATTTCATTTCGAAGCATGTTTTCATAGCTTTGAGCAGTAAGATTACCATCAATAAAGAATGGCCCAATTAAATGATTATTTATTATTCCAGCCCAAACGTTTAATTTCTGTGGATATTGGGTTTTGCTCTCTCGCATCCAATGAGGATTCTCGTGTGCCCAATACCTGCAATTATGCCGATTACAAGCACCATTCAATTGAAATGTTGCTTCATCTGAGAATACAATGTTGTAAAGAAAGTCTGGATCTTGATCTATTCTAAGCATCATGTCCTCACAAAATTCTAAAAGTCGGTCAGGATCATCTTCATTTATCTCATGAACAAGTGTCATTTTGTAAGGATGCAATTTATTACTTTTCAAAATCCTGCGAACTGAAGATGTACCAATTTCTTGAGCTTGGGCAGTTCTACGAAGACTACTGTGAGGATTTTCCGTAAATGATAATAAAACATTCAATGCTTCTTCTTCGTTTGTTGTTGACTTTGGTCTTCCTAATATAGCTCGATCTTTCACAGAGCCTGTAGCTTCAAATCTCCACAGTCGATTTGGAGATAGGATCCATTCCAATTCTAAAAGTATCATTGAAAATATCTCTTGCTTCCAAGTATGACTTTTTCCTATCACGCCAGCCTACCATCATCAGTAATGATATTCTTTCTTGTTTATTAAGATGAGCCATTGTGAAAGAAAAAAAACTTTTTCAAGTCAAATTTTTCTTTACAGATGAAGGTTCATCTGCTTGAATCAACTTAAACAGTTGAACTAATGTGTCATTTAAAAAGTACCTACCAAATGGATGAAGCACAAAAAATCACAACAAAAATAGTACACTTTTTGTTTACGTATTTATTAATAAAAAAAGAAATTGTTTACAAGCGGAAAGATTAAGAAAGAGTAGTTTGAAGGATTTTATTATGTTAATTTAAACGATGATATTTGCATTTTGTAAAATGAAATTACGTACTATCATTGTTAGATTTTTTTTCACAAATCTTATTTTCCATGATAACAAAACCATCCATCAAGAATTAAACAATGTTACAATATTGCATTAAAATACTGTATTGAGTATGTTAATTATTTTAATTGTTTTAAATATTTTCATTGAAAAAATTGATTTCCTCTTAATGTACCCCCCGGGGGGTGGGTGGAGGTGGAAATATTTATGGCACTGACTGCAGTTTTACACGTAGAATCTGAATCTGCAATAAAAAATCGAGGTTTCCATTTAGGATTTCAAAGTTGTTCCCCGCTCCACCCCCGGGGGTGGCGGTGGGCGGTCGTGTTTGGTGTCATTCGATAGATTTTTGAAAAATATTGAACACGTGTTTTTCAGTTTTTCGATCCGATGTAAATTTCGCGAAATATTCGACTGTCCCGCTTCTTTTGGCACACCCTGAATATGAAGAAGATTGTTTGTGGGTTTGTGGGTTAGTTTGTTTCTTATACAAATCTACAGTTCTATTCTCATCATGTTGAAATTTTGTCTACTTGACCGTCAAAGCATGAGGAAGGTCACTGTCTACATCAGATTTCGAAATAATAATATTTGTCA
This sequence comes from Rhysida immarginata, assembly GCA_023313115.1. Taxonomy (NCBI): domain Eukaryota; kingdom Metazoa; phylum Arthropoda; class Chilopoda; order Scolopendromorpha; family Scolopendridae; genus Rhysida; species Rhysida immarginata. The sequence continues at coordinate 17,005 of JAHWFO010096996.1, read as the reverse complement.
ATAATAATTCATTGTGACGGTAGGACAGAATAATAAGAAATGTATCATGACCAACAATTCAAGGCTGTAACGTGGAAGCATAATATGATTTAAACAGGGCAGAGTGTATTAATGAATAACATAAAATAAAGTTTATTAATATCTTCGGAATACGTAAAAACTTCAATGAATAAATTATATCTCTTTCACAGAAATTTTCTGAGGTAAAGCACAAGTTAATTTTTTTTTGCCTTAGGCGTCCGACAAAAATCCTCCTATTCCCGTGTCTCGATATGCCGAGAAGCTGAACGGGAAGACGCCTAGAACAGTGGCACTGAAATTAGCAAAGTCCAGCTCGGTAAATACCCTTCTACTATTACGAGTTACAGAGTACGGAAACTCGTAATATTTGCGAATGGGACCCCGAGCGAAGGGAGCTCATACCAACATAAACTACGATACATTAAAGGCACATTACCGTTGGCTGTTCCACCGATGAAATTCGGCTCCTCGCTGGCGTCCGCATGAGGCCGGCTGAAGCGCTCCTCAGTTCGTCGTTGCTCTCCCGCCATCCTTGGCTGGTCAGCTGCGTCGCGTCGTTCACTTAAATGAAATAAGCCCATATCATAAGAAGCATGTCTTGTCTTAGAATAGCCCAGCGCGCTGGCTCCGTTATTCTCGCCTGACAAATTCAATGATTCTTCCTTCTTATCTTTCCGATGCCCATTGCATGACATTCGAGCAAATTTCTCCCTCGCCGTGCTCGCTTGAGCGACCTTTCGCCACCGTTGCCTCTCTTGAACTCCCCTCTCACGCGCTCCCCTTCTCTTCTCGTGGTTCATTCCCGAACCTCGCGCGATTCTCTCGATCGTAGCATTTTCTCTTCCAGGGGTGAGCTTCTCCACTTTCCTTTTTAAATTACTGTTGGTAAATATTCTCGTCGCGGAATTCTTTTTAATTTCCAGCTTCGTTCCAAAATTCCGTGACATACTCACCCACCCGGTTCGCAATGAAGATTGCGAAATACAATCATTTCTTTCTTCGCCATAATCATAATCGAAATAATCATAATAAGTCCGATCATGCCTTCTAATTCCCTTATTTCTAATTTTCACTCTGTTGCGTTTTCTTGTATTCTCACAACTATTATTCATATTCAAAGTTTGTCTCTCTGTATAGTGTTTTCCATTAGATCTTCTATCATTGCTGTTATCGCTATAATCTTTTCCTTTAAACCACTTTGCTTTGATATTCTTTTCTTTCGAGATTCTGTTTCTTTTCTGATCCTTGTTACTATTTCCATTTTCTGATACCATATTGGACAACATATTTTCATTCCGATTATTAATATGCACTTTTTCTCTTTTTTGAGAGTCTTTCCTTTCTTTATTATAATGATTTCTATGCCTATTTTTCCTCCTCCGGCCTTGAACTACACAAGGCATATTCAAGTGTTTAGATTTTTGCTTTTCCCGGTTATCCTCGAAAAAATACTTCCTAAACGAACCTCTTCTTTTCGAATTGGTATACGGCATATAATGTTCTTTTGCACAACAGCGTTTACAATTATACCGGCGATCTACTGGTAACTTGTTACCCAGACTTTCAATTATTGATAAGGCCTGCTTCAATCTATCAATCAGTACTTCTATACCACCTTTATGATACGCATTACTTTCGCATATATAATCACTGTTGTCCCGCAAAAATTCATTTATTTTAACTTCCAACTTCTCTTCCTCACTTCTAACTGCGTCATTAACTACACATTCTTTAGTTGCTTCCTTAGATGTAGGCAGTGAAGGACTAGCTTTACTCTCTATATCTTTCTCTTCTAAGCTTATAGAATCTTGCAAAACCTCTTGACTTGAGCTTGTTTTACAATTCAGCTTTAACTCTTGATTCACTTTATCCGATCTCCCGCTCTCTTTTAAATGAGAATCACCCACGGACTTACCTGAATCATTACTATGCTTGATAAAGCTTTTTGACTCTTCTATAATTCCCGACGCTTTAATGACTCTATACTCCTTTAAATCTTTCGTTGAGCTTCTGATATCACTTAAACATTGACCCCATACCCATTCAGAGCCTTCTTCTGCAACTAAATCTTTACGACCATCAGTTAAATTTTCCTGATACTCTAAATAATTCGTATCCATACTCATTATTTCATCACCTACTATCTGATCTTCAGACTCGATACCATGTTTATCATTTTCATCCAAATTTCTAATTTCATCTCTTTCCAATATTACGTTAATCTGCGCCTCGTTACTACGCTTTTTACTTATGCGTTTTTTCTTCCTCTTCCGAGACACTTTAATAGGTTTAATAGGTTTACATTAACTACTGGACACACGTTCATTTTATTTTCTTTAATATTATCTATTGCTGCAATGTCATTAATCTCATCCTCCAAAACACTATTTATTATTGGATCCGTATCTTCAATTTTATCTTTGAAGACATCACAATTTCTTTTGTTGTCCCCGGAGTTCTGAAGCATTTTACTAAAAATACACATAACTGAGTCATTAGACTTTCTCGCCTCAGTGTATATCTGCGAAACAATGTCAATCACAGATTCGTTTTCTGCGACGGCTTTCTTATTTACTTAAGCCTCCCCTTCATCCATATACCGAAGGTATTGACTAGCTTCGTCAAATAATACATTTACTGGAGATTCCTCCAACTCGCTGAAATGTCCGACTATATTATCTGGGAGTGACATTAAAAAGTATTTATTAATGAGTTCAGCGTGTTGCACATCACGGGCTTCCATTAATTCTTTAAATTGTTCTATATGCCTATCTATCGATCCTCTAACAAATGGCCGACCTCGCACTTCGTCCGCAATTTTTCTATCAACACGGACTTCCATTTTTCTTATTTTTCACTAAATATAAATAACTAGACACACTTACATCGACGTCTTCTATTTCCAGCTCAAACATACACCTGCTCACAGGAAACACTGTCCGTACACGGCTGTCTTGTCGATGTCCACGATTCGGCTACCCGGAACGCAATAGATGCTACTTTGGCCCGTCTGTGTCGTGGTCCCGCCTTGGTCGCCAAAACATAAGTGGATTGTCCTGTTCTGGCCCGTTTCTGTCGTGTGCACGCCTGCTACGAAAACACAGACACTATCGTTGTGGTCCATATACGTCGTGGTCACCTCTGCTACCAAAACATACACCTGCTCTGTAACATGAAAGCGTAATATGATTTAAACAGGGCAGAGTGAATAACATAAAATAAAGTTTATTAATATCTTCGGAATACGTAAAAACTTCAATAAATAAATTATATCTCTTTCACAGAAATTTTCTGAGGTAAAGCACAAGTTAAATTAGGTCAGTAACAAACTTTCTTCTTTTTAGGTTAAGTTCACAATTGCAAATTTCCATACTTAGTAAGCTTATATGAATTCACAGCCAGATTGATGAATTACAATCAATTCAATTTTTCTTCCAGAAATGGCGGTTCTCATGGAAGATGAAGACTATGCCTGAATGCTGCCTGAAGCTCGCTGTATCCTCCGACGTCCGATGCTCCAACGCAGATATTACCTCTAGCTCCGCTCGCACCAAGAACATGAAAAAGAATAATAATGTCAATACCAATAATTTCCACAGATAACTTGTAATCCTAAATCCGCTCCTTCCTGAGCGAAAAGGAAATAAACATCAATCTCAACAAAGCTTAGTCTATTTATTGCAATAATTAAAATTATCTGCCTTTCAATATGCAATAGGCATTTGCTGAATTAGGAATTAAGGAAAGCTAAATCTTATATCTTTAGCACAAAACAAAGCGAAACTTCCAGAAAGATATAGCTTTCTTCATTGGACAAAAAAAAAAGCAATCTTCCACTCTTAAAGTTACGTTAATCAGAGTACCATCAATTATGCAATAGGTCTCTGTGCATGTAGTGACTTCCAATTTCAATTGTGCAATTCCCACGTTGCCTTTAGATCCGTATAACTTAAGAGAACTTGCAAACGACAAGCCTGTTACGGCGCAATAGTCGATAACGATGCTTCAAGTTAATTTTTCTATACGTGACTAATTTTGCAGACGCGTGGTGTAAACCGTCCACTTCATCCGTAATAGAACTGGGATTTATCACACTCGGGAGAACACACCGAAAAATATAAGTCGTTAAGCATGCACTTTTTCAACTCGAAAATGTCCTCTTTCACGCTTTATATTTTTTTTCCCATAATTTTTTTCCCTTAGGCGTCCGACAAAAATCCTCCTATTCCCGTGTCTCGATATGCTGAGAAGCTGAACGGGAAGACGTCTAGAACAGTGGCACTGAAATTAGCACAGTCCAGCTCGGTAAATACCCTTCTACTATTACGAGTTACGGAGATATGGAAACTCGTAATATTTGCGAATGGGACCCCGAGCGAAGGGAGCTCATACCAACGTAAACTACGATACATTAAAGGCACATTACCGTTGGCTGTTCCACTGATGAAATTCGGCTCCTCGCTGGCGTCCGCATGAGGCCGGCTGAAGCTCTCCTCCTTACGTCGTTGCTCTCCTGCCGTCCTTGGCTGGTCAGCTGCATCGCATCGTTCACTTAAATGAAATAAGCCCATATCATAAGAAGCATGTCTTGTCTTAGAATAGCCCAGCGCACTGGCTCTGTTATTCTTGCCTGACAAATTCAATGACTCTTCCTTCTTATCTTTCCGATGCCCGTTGCATGACATTCGAGCAAATTTCTCCCTCGCCGTGGTCGCTTGAGCGACCTTTCGCCACCGTTGCCTCTCTTGAACTTCCCTCTCACGCGCTCCCCTTCTCTTCTCGTGGTTCGTTCCCGAACCTCGCGCGATTCTCTCGATCATACCATTTTCTCTTCCAGGGGTGAGCTTCTCCGCTTTCCTTTTTAAATTACTGTTGTTAAATATTCTCGTCGCGGAATTCTTGTTAATTTCCACCTTCGTTCCAAAAATCCGTGACAAAGGCAAATTTTGTGCAACAATACTCTCAACACACATGGTTTATTTTTAAGTAATTGCAAAATTTCATCAATGGTATCAACACGCAAGTCACAAACACTCACTTGGTATGGACCAAGAAATTATATCTCATCTTTAACATTGTGCAAGAACAGTCATCAACAATTATATCAACATGCACCAACACCATGCAAGGAATAAAAATATATATTTTCTGACCAACAATGCAAGGCCAAGTTTGTGATATATAAATAATATTCTGTTAGTAACAACATATAGAATTCCTTAGAATTCAGAGTACTTAGTACATAACAATTTGTTGAAATCTTTTAAAATGATCAGTAACTGCAGATAATGGAGATTGAGCAGACAATTGAGAAAGAGTGGAAAGACGAAAGAGGAAGCAATCCTTTAGCTCCCAGCTGTATTGAGCAAATGGTAAGATTGTAAAAAGAAGAATCCGCGACTGCTAGACTACAGAAAGTGATGAGTTGACAAGTTTTGCTTCAAGACATAGCGAGTAAATTGGGAATTGTAACAACTTCATGTGTACATTTAAAGTAAGATTACGTGACTAAGAAAATATTTAGGAGAGCAATGGCATACATGGCGAGGTCCATTCCTTGTGAGCATTTAAAAAAATTTATTGTCGAATTTTCATTAAGAAATTTTACTGTATTCATTCTAAGCGTTTGCATGTGTTTATTTTTAAATATTGCATTATTTAAAAAAGAAGTCCGAGCCACGTAGGGGTTATCACCTAGATTATTTGGTAGCATAGCAGATTCAAACATTTCATAAATAAATATATTTTGTCTAAATTCTGTGTGAATGTGAATATTTTGGAAATGAGTGGCTGATTATGCGATGATTGAACGTTCGTTTATAAGAATTATTAATATTGAGCTTTCATGATGATGCACTGTTTCACGACTTTTTTTTTAATAAAAGTTAATTTTATGAAATTGAACTTAACTAGATGTAGGTCGTGTAAAGAGAAGGGAGAGAGAGACGTTGATATGCATGAATTTAAATAAATAATTTAATGGATATAATTAAATCAATTGGGATACAATTCAATGGTCGATTAACGATTTGTAAAGCAATCGTAATTAAATAATATACAATATTCTTCCGAAAACGTAGTTGGTGAGGTGGTGCGAAAGGGTATGCAGCCTTCAACTTGAATGTGCCGGAATAACTGGGGCCGATTGGGTCCTTGTGGTACTCATTACTACAGACACAGAGAGCGGTGACCTTAGAAGGTTTATTTGATTGATGCCCAACACTATGAATATAGAAGATAAAATTTATTGTTAATACACTATCATAAGTACGGCCAACCATGAAGAAAAAGTCATTAAGTAGTTCATAAGTAAAGACAGCTCAAACTATTCAGGAGAAAATTATGAATCCACTTAAAAGTCTACTGGACTTATCAATAAAAATTAAGTCACTAATACACGATGCTACAGTACCCTGAGCCATAGACTCAAAAGCCGAGCGCGGCTCGCAGCATGAGATCTCTGCTGGTCGCGCGCTCGCAATGCGGTCGTCGTCGGCGGGCAGTCGGTCTGGGGCACTTGTCTGTATGGGCTCGTGTTGGACGCACGTCGGATCGTCCAAACTCATCGTGGTCAAACTCAGGAGGTCCCCAGAATCCTTGGCTGGCTGGTTGTCCTCGCTGACGCCTTCGTTCAGTGAACAATTCGAGCAGCACACCAAAGGGTCGTCGAGCACTGGTGGGCAGTCCGCGTCGTCGTCGGATCTCGTCGGTGTCGAGGTCACTGGCCTCTCAGGTTCGATGCCCTCACTGGTGAATCCAGCTGAAAAGTCTGTTCCTGATAAATACTGTCTATCACTTGCGAAAAGGTCCTCCTCGGATACCAATTTGTGTGCAGAAGCCTTTTCCAAGTCGGGGAGCAACGTTAATGAGCAAGGCCAATGCATTAGCCGGGGTCGGGCGGGAAACTTTCGACCATACATATTCTCGTAATTTGCATTCACAAAAGTTCGTGGTCTACGCCTAAATCTACGTGCACTTGCCTGTACAATTGGAGGCGATGCAAATTCTTTCATTTCTCGGGCGGGTTCTTCTATCGTTTCGTGCTTGCTGCTACTGCTAATCTCTACACCTGAAGCATAAACGTTCCTCTTTCCCGTCGAGTCGCCGCTTTTTCGCCGTCGTTCTTTCCTTCTCCCGCATGTCGACAATTCTCCGCGTTAATAGTTGCACATTGAGAACGCCTTCTCTTCTTCCCTCGCAAGCGTTCGTTTTCCCTCTTCCAACGCCCTTGTCTGAACCATCGCTCCTCTTGTGAATCCTTCCTTTCTCCTCGGAAGCTCGAAACCTTCAGTCTTCTTTTTTTCCTATTTTCTTCCGCCTCTACCTCCTTCAATCGGAGGTTTGGTTCACCCCTTCTCTCTCTTCCGACTCTTCTATTGCTCTCTCGGGGTGGCAGGGGACTTGATTTATTCGTTAATTCTTGTTTTTTTCTATTGCTTTTTCTTCTCCCCTTCTCTTGCTTTCCTGTTAAATCGCCGAATTTATTTTCTTTAAGTTCTTCCCCAATTCGACGATCTGACACACTGACAGGACATAAATAAGGCAGCGTCTATTGAGGAGGAAAAGGAGTCACATTTGTCTCTCTTGAGTTCCCTATAGAACTTCCAGAAGACTTGCATAAATTTATGTTTCTGGAAAGGAAAGAGAAAGAACAAGTATTGGTCAGCTAAAACAGAAAAAGCTATACAGGCTATGGAAACATCTGAACAACGGGAGTTTCCAATAGAGCAAAATGGTATAAGAGCTTCTATGTCAAAGGCAAGAAAAACTTGTCTAAAGTATCCAGTGATGTTCCGTGGCGGTGAAGATGGATATCATTTTAAGCTGAGGCATATCAACATGAGGTTAAATAAAGTCCCCGTATATCATCTAGAATTCCTGTTTTTCGGATTTTTCTAAGAATGGATATTTATGATTTAACCAAATTGGAGTTATAATTTAACTTCTTGAGATAGTTCTGCTTAACTGGAATTGTAATTATCCCAGCCAATGCCGGGTCCTCTGCTAGTCTGTCTCTTTATAAATATAAAGAAGGATGTTAGTTGGTGGGTTTGTGGGTTTGTGGGTTTGTTTGTTTTTTATACAAATCTACAGTTTTATTCCGATCTTGTTGAAATTTTGCATGCTTGACCTTCAAAACATGAAGAAGTCCACTGTCTACAAGAGATATTGAAAAAATAATATTTATTGATAATAAATTGATATTCATGGTTATGGCAAGGCATATTAATTAGATTTATATCATGACCAACAATGCAAGGTAAATTTTGTGAAATATAGATAAGTTTCAATTTGTGACAATGCATAAAATTCCTGTTATTCTGAATTTCTAAAACGCGTTCCTAAAACGAAACGATCTGACGTCTTCGTAACTCACTGGCTGTGATAGCATTGTTGAATCTGCAAACGAAGACAGCAGTCATCCGTTCGTCTTTATAGGGCCACTTTTCTTTACGAAAGAGATTGTCAAAATGAAACATTAATCTGAAATATAAAAATGCCTGCAGCAATTATTCATTTATGCTACTTTACAGTGTTTCAACTATAAAATATTTATGGATTGACAACATATAAATATTAACCTCAACAAAAATTAATTTCTGAATTGTATATATTCATTTATAGTTTTCCTGTACATAAATTGAAGTTTTGAAATAACTTCCAATTTTTAAGAGTTCCATTGTTTTTTTTTTGTTTTTTGTTTTGTTCTTTCTGCCAGTGTTTTATAACCTAGGTAATTTTTGTTAAGTAATAAATTTTAATTACTAATTATTATAAAATATTTAACCAAGCAAATTGTTACAAGGCAATTTAAATATTTTAGCTTTAGCGATTCAATTATTTCAATAAATAAATTCCGAAAGTGTTCTATGTGAAATAAAATAAGACGATAATGTGTATTGATACATGAATTTTATTTAACGAATTTATTTCATTTACAATTTACATTTTATGCTGCTTTTTGCGACTGCATTTCAAAATTAAAAATGTATTTTGCAGAATTAAAAAATGTAATTTGCAAAAAAATAAAAAATTTATATTCCGACATTAAAATTCAGGTTGTAAAATCCAACTTTTTGCGTAATCTTAAATGGATTCTTCAGATTTAAAAATGCTGTTTGCAAAATTAAAAATGCAACTTGTGATATAAAACATGTATTTTGCAAAGTACAAAATATACTTTCAAACTAAAACAAGAAGTTAAACCTCCCGAGGAAGGTATAGGAAAGTAGGGGAAGCACTGAGATCATCTATTTTACCTTTTTATCTCACTCTTTAACACCCTCCCCAATTTTTTAAATCGAAAAATTGATTTTCTCGAACGTAGTATTTAGAAAGTGTAAAAGAAGTCAGTAGATAAGGACTTGATCGGGTCACATATTAATGAGGTGGGCATGGCCAAATTCAGCCAATCAGCGTGCAGTATTCGCGTCACGTGACCACCCACCCCCTCCACTCCTTCCTGACATCACAGGCGACCATTTTTGGGTCACGTGATGGGTCTTTCCAGAGACGTCACAGCGAACGAATTCAACCAATCTGCGTGCAGTATTCGTGTCATGTGACCAGCCACCCACTCCTCCCCTTCCTGACGTCACTGGCGGCCATTTTTGGGTCACATGATGGGTCTTTCCCATGACGTCACAGCGGACGAATTCAACCAAGCAGCATACAGTATTCGTGTCACGTGAGGATTTTTGAGGGTTTGTCCGTTTGGGTGTGGTTCTTGTTCTGGGTGTGGTCTTTTTGGGCGTTGGTTCACAGGTGGCCTAAGGCTGAAATAAAATTAATTTCATCATCCTCTGATGTACCCCTGGTGCTGAACACCAGCACCAGTGTGGCAGATATGAGGGGTCCTGATGCTCTCAGTAAAATCCACTTAGGTAATTCTGTTTTACAAGTGAACACCTGTTGACGCCCTTAAATACCCACCTAAATGGGTAGGGGTTGGTATACTGGCACCTCAAATGGATTACCTAATTACTAATTCACTATTGTTTCTCGAGTAACCAAATTTTTTCCAAGCTCTTTTACAGTTTCTTCTAAATAAAACGACTGCTGTTTCAAGGTGTATTGTTTTGTTTTTAATTTTCAACTAATGGCTACATTGTTTCAATTGACAACTGTGCATTTTTTCTCAAAGTTGAACCTGGTTGAAATGTTAAATAAAAATACAAATGTCACATTTCTCAATGTTTCTGAGGCATAGTTGACTCTCCCTCTCTATACAATTTTGGACAACTTTGGCTCACAGAAGTTGATAAATGCGTTGTTTAATTCCCCAACCTCGCGATATTCAGTCACCCGCCCCCCCTCTCTCTCTCTCTCTATCCCTCTCTTTCTCCCTCCTCCTACATAAACAATACAAGTTTGCAAAATGTTGTTTAAAATTGTATTCTAAAAATTGTTTTTGCTCTCTCTCTCTCTCTCACTCTCTCTCTCTCTCTCTCTCTCTCTCATACAGTATACAACTTTTCTGTTCTCTTATGGTATTAGGATACGAGAGTGATATGCTTCGTACTGTTTATAGTGCAAAAAGTCTGTATTCGATTTAAGGCTATGGTCACATGCGATGATTTAACATCATTCGTCACAAGTCGTTAAGTTCTTAAAGTCGCGCACTTGTTGCTTTGTTATACAGTTTGAATTTTATAATTTTTCCTTAATAAAGGCTGTACGTGGACTGTGCTTTCGTTTTGCGTCACTCTACAATTCACGAGTTGATCACGTTCGCATATGATTCCAGGGTAGGCAATCACGTCAACGTTGCTTCTCGGGCATGCTTTCTCAATGCCATGTCATCGATGGCTTGTTTTTCTGTTTAATTACACTGATTTTTACTTTTAAAGGTTTGTCATGGGGGTGTATGTTCGTTTCACTGCCTTTTTACCATGTGCTGCAAGGTGAGAGATGTAGCATCTGTGTGTGCTAAAGCGTGGATGGTGCTGGCTGCTAGGCCACGGCCGATGGGGAGTTGTTGTTAGGCGTGTTCGTTCATGGTTGCATTGTGCACGTGTTTGTGTTTGCTTAAAAACACTGTGTCTTCAGCCAAAGATATATGTGATATGTTTTTCTGTACTCTGTTAGGGTTACCCTGCTCTTTCATAGTTTTTGTTTTTCTCCTAATTAAATTCTCTCCCGCTAACATATTTGCACACAGTTGATGTCGAGGTGTTTGCACGAGGCCTAATAGCGGTTTACAGCGACGTCAGGCACTATTTTCGACGCGCAGGCTAATTCAAGCTAAAAATCTACGTATCTGACAATTCAGGGTATTTGAAAGACGTTTGTTTGTGCTACATTGACGTTTTCACATTACTTTCAGAGTTTTTTCATCTAATTAAAATCTGTCATATTAACAAAACAAAAACGTATGTACTTGTTATCACACAATTCGGCAGGGCTAAGCTTAGGGTGTTCGCGAGGAGTACAGCACCGTTTGACATTACGGTCAGTGTTCAAGGCTAAAATTCCTTGCATTTTCTAGCACAGGTATGCGATATACGTTTTGCTTATGATGCATTGGTGTACACCAATTCGTTTTCGTGCTTTTTTCCCGACTAAATTAAAGCCTGACCTATTTATAAAAGTGTACGTAATTCTTATCCCACAGGCCGTATGAAGCCTAGTGTATCCGAGCCGTGAACAGCGGCGACAACAGCTGTAATCAAGGCTCACGCTAATCTAAGCTAAAAATCCTTAGTTTGCATTTTGCTAATGTAAAATACAGTGTTTCAATTTTAATACAATAGCATTATTGTTTCACATGTCCGGTAGGACTTGTTCATTTCTTAGCTCTCGCGGTCATTCGTTACCTTGGAAAATTTATCTCCACATTTCCATATCTCTGTTTTTTCTGCTTTGCATTGATTTCTTATAAAAATAATTACAAATAATATTGATGATGATGAAGAAAAGTTTACAGGTTTTTCAGTTTTTAGTTACTATTTACTGATTGCCTTTTATTCCCTATAATTTTAACTGACGTACTAAAAAATAAAATAAAATAAAACAAAATTCTGACTTTACTTTTAATGTATTTAGGCTCGTGCAAATGTTAAATTTTCTAAGTTAATCTGCATTGCATAATAAGCGTTTAAGTGCAAATTTCGCTTTTCAGGTATTACTAAGTTCACATTTTTGAGGGGTATAGGTCAATAGTGTTACTTATTAAAGCAGGCTTCATTACTCTTTTTTTCTATTGTTTGGTTATTTTGGGCTGTTTTGTTAGTAGGCAAGACAGCGAAATTGTAAGATAGGGGGAGAGTTTGAGGTCTTCTCTTTCCTCGTTTGGTTTTAGTGGCTCATAGGTCTATTATATAAGCAGGTCGCTCAGTCGCTTACACATACTTCCTCCTAATTTCTGCCCGCACTTAGCGTGGCAAACGCATTGTGGACCGACTCAAACAATGCCCGCTTGCAGCTGTGAACACCGAAGGTTGCTTTTAGCAACACACTGCTTTGTTGACTAAGAAGGGTTAATGTAATGATAGCACCAATAGACAGATAATAGCGAGCCTATCTATCAATTGGAGCCCCCAATCTGACTAGATGCAGTTGAATTCGTTTCGGGCCTGGTTACTCTTTCCACTGAAATTTTGTTATAATCAAATTTTTTCGTTCTCTTTAACATCAATTTACTGTTTGTTATTCTTACGTTTCCGTCCACATGAGTCCGTTTGAAAAAAGAAAAATTGTCTTTCAAGGGTTCCTTTGTTGTTCCTTTGTTCTTAGTGAGTTGTTGCTTCTAAGTGAATTTAAGCTAAAATTATGTGTTTAAAATTACAAATTTTCCTGTTTTCAGCACTATCGAGGTTATACGGGTTTCTCGTTACTAATATATGCCTGAAATGATTTGCTGAGATCGTTAAAAATGCAGCATTTTTCACTGTTTCAATTCGATATGTTTAACCTTATATTCAGCTCTCTCTCCCACTCACTCGCTCTCTCTCTCTCTCTCTCTCTCTCTCTCTCTCTCTCTCTCCGATTTTTCTGATGCTTTCATTTACTCTCAGCATTGGTAATTGTTCAAAAACGTTGATGACCGTTGATGTCTGTTACTGTTTTCCCAACGATTGCAAATGCATTTGTACTAACATTGCCTATACATTTCATCACCAGCAGATTAACTGACATTGTTAAAAAGGTTGTGCTCTTGAAATTAATTAAACACAGTTGTCAATTCTTCAATTCAACTATTCTTTTTACTTTTGGGCTGAAACTTAGGATATTTTATCTTCTTTGCTGTTATTTCAACAGTATACGTAAAGGTGTAAACAGTGGGTTTCTATAAACAAATTTGTACATAACCGTTCTCAGCCACTTGGGCTGTGTGTACGGTGTTTGGCAAGAACAGGGTTGCAGATCCCCTACTCCGTTTTGAGATAATCCGTGTTAAAAAATAGTCGTGTCTTCCAGTTAGGGTATGTGAAATATGTTGCCTCATTAGTTTCAAGGGTTATTCGGCTAATTAAATTCTGCCTCTTCATAAATTTTGTTGGCACATTGTTTCAGTTGACTACTGATAACCCCGGGCTGCTAAATTAGCGGATTGACATCGCAAACTTTATAAACAGCGTTTCTCACTATGTATATTTAATTTTCTTCTACTCTCTATGATTTCTGTGTTCAGATTGTTCCGTTTGTTGTTTGTATTTTAAATAATTTTATCACACTCACTCAATGTTTACTCTTTTTTTAGGGCATACAGGGATAGTGTAATATAGGTATTCTTCTATATGTACTTTAAGTTAAATTTAGTTTAAAATATCACTATGACATTTTACTGTACTTGATCGTGTGCCCTAAACAGTTCAGTGGGTAGAACTTCAGGTTAGCATTCACTGGTTGAGTGATGGTCTGAGTTTGTTTCTCTGTGACTCAAGGGTCCACATTTTTTCGCTCATGCCCCGTTTTTTTAACCTGTTATACACATAGTGTTAAGGTCAAAACTCGTTCCCTTTTCTTTTCTTTTTTTAACGTAGTTTTTACAATTTTTGATTTCATTAAAAGCTGTTTACCAGAGTGTCTTATGATTGACAGGTATGAAATACGTTTGTTTTTGGTTCATACGAGTTGCCCCACCTTTAGGTCCACTGATTTTTTCACCTCGTTAAAGTGTTTCTTTTTCAGGAAATGAGTACGCAATGGTTACCGCGTTGTTCATGTATTACACTAGCCGCGTTGTATGGCATCTAAGTCGGCATCTGATGCGATAAACGCTCGCACTAACCCACGGTAAACCAAATAAAAAAGCCGTCCAATTTGTTTGACTGGTTTTTGTCTGATTAAAAGTGTTTTATTTTTCGCCAAAACACGTACGCAATGGTTTCCACGTAACTCAAACATGACATTGGCCGCGTTGGGTGTCATCTAAGTCGGCATCTGATGTGATAAAACGTTCGCACTAAGCCATGCTAAACCAAATAAAAAAAAAATACTATCCAATTTGTCTGACGGGTTTTCGACTCATTAAAGTGTTTTATTTTTTCTCCAAAAAGCGTATGCAATGGTTACCGCATAAGTCAAACATGACATTGGCTGTGTTGGATGTCATCTAAGCAGGCATCTGATGGGATAAACATTCGCACTAAGCCACGCTAAAAATTCTTTGTGATTTCCAGGCATGTTATGTGAAATACGTTTCCCTTTAGTTTTGCGAGTATTTCGCATCATTAAGGTCTTTCAATTCGACATATTTGAGTGGGCAGGAGGTAACCACGTTGCTCGAGTATAACGTTCACCACAGTGACCATCACTTAAATCGGCGGCTGATACGATAAATGTTTGCGCTAAAGTGTCTTCATGTCCTGCACCATGTTTTATGCCCGTAATTGAAGTAGTACATTTACCGAGTTGGTTGACTTCTAAGTCGTCATCTGTTACGTAAAACGTTTGCGTTAATCCACGCTATAACGTCTTTGTGATTACCGCTCGGGTTATGTGAAATACGTTTCTCCATTAGTTTCACTAGTATTTTGCCTCGTTAAGGTCTTTCATTTCATCAACTATGCATGGGTAGGGGTAACCAAGTTGCTCAAGTACAACATATGCTGCAGCCACCGGCACCTAAGTCGGCAGATCATACGACAAATGTTCACGCTAAAAAGTTTTTGTGATTTTTCAGTGATTCTGCATGCGTACATATACTGATTTTTCAGCCAAAATTTCATTCATTCATTAAGTCAAAATGTACTAAAAATTAAAAGTTTTCGCTCGGATGGTTGGCTATTCGATTGGTTGGTTGGTTGGTGTATTAGCTTGTTATCTAAAGATTGAAAACATTATATGCATTTCCTTAAATTGCCAAACACTGTCACACATTACTGTTATGGTGTTGAACGGTTGTAATTCCGCACCCGAGTGTGAATCTATTCACGAAGGACTGGTAGAACTCCTTTATGGCAAAGCCTCATTTATGCAAAATGTTGTATAGTTATGACTAACTATAACCAAGTGATAGCAATTCTTGCTATTCTGAGTGCTTCAATACCAGATCAATTGCTCTGGAGGATACGCAACACAGGGCTGATGTGAAAACGCCAACAAGCACCATAGGAAATGCTTAGTTACAAGCTCTTTAATCCGTCAACGTTCTGAGGTAGTCGTGTGTGTGTGAGACAAAGTAAATATCTGGTTTTGACAGCCCGGGTGTCGTACAGTAGCAAACGTTCTCCAAAGTCAAACGTCTCAGCATTTTTACACAACATTGTACTTAAGGTTTTAACATGCACTATGTCAATGTCACAGTTAAAAAACATGATTTCGCTCACAATACCAAACACAAACGTATGGACAGTAAGAAATACGACAGGTGTTCATTTATGGTACATATCACAATTAAGTTGATTTAAAAATATATAAACAAAAAAAAAAGATGCCTTTAACTGGTAAGCAAAACACCAGCTTCTACGGTCTGCCTCTTCAGTGTAAACTATTATTATGGTAGTCATCTCATGTGCTTCTTGCACATCTCAGGTTTCATACTTTCAAATACGGTGTCATTTGTTCAGCCATAGTGAAGGTTTGAAATGTAACAATGGTACAGAAAACCATCCCGAATTTATCTAACTTTTACATTCTAAACTCATTACCAACAATTCAAATCTGACGTTGGTACCACATGTATTTGTTTAAGAGTTTCAACCGTGTAAAAGTTGCAAATTCAAGCACTCAACCAAACTCCAAACAAACAAACAAACTCAGCAGACATCTCTTTCATAAACAAAGCAAAGTACTTGCAATAATCACGTCTTCATCCAAGTCATTATTTATCAACGGTAAGGCTAGTACTCAACATCCATAAATTATTTCTAAGGGTTAAGATACCATCATTTGACACACGGTGTAACATCTCACATCGTTAATAAAAAATTATATAAACATCAATTCATCCGAACGCGGCAATAGTAATTTGTCGCTGTATCAGTAACTTTTTGTTGCGTTAGTAACTTTGTCGTGTTTAACTTCGTGTATGCAAAAACGGTCGGAGATGTAATCTCATGAATGTAAATTCTTGCTAACATGTAAAGCCGCATACGCAATTTCTAGGTAGTGCCTAATTTCGTGAAGACAAAAAAAGGTCGGATATATAATTTACCGAATGCAAATTCTTGTCGACATGTAGATCCGTGATTACATTTTCCAGACTCGGATTAACCCTGCGAATACAATTTTCCACCTCGATGTAATTTCAAGTTGTTAAACTTGACTCGTGTCAGGATAAAATCGAAGTGATTTAAAAAGTAAAACCT
>JAHWFO010096967.1:3630-14575 GCA_023313115.1 Rhysida immarginata | reverse complement strand
TTCGTCTATAGACGGAAATTGTAGAATTACTGAAAACAAATTTATTATTTAACTTCATGAGGTTGTTGTGTTTAACCTACAACTATAATTATCTCGGGCAACGCCGGGTGAGGCAATTGCTAGTTTTTGAAGAAATTAATGTTCCGTTATTCTATTTTTTTTTTTTTTTGCATGGAAATTCAGAGTTTTACTAGCCTGGAATTCTGATTTAAGCACATTAAAATTTTATCTCTATTAAACCTAAAGTTTACCAAAATATATTAATCTATTCATTCTTGGCAGGGATTGACAAATTACTGACAGTTTAATGAAAATATTAATTATAATTTCCGTTATTGGTCATTGGATAGAACTAGATATGAACTAAAGAGGAAATTATTTCAGAACTTGTTTATCAAATATAGATAAATTTGTTGAGGGAGAAGACTAATATAATATCTTAATAAAGAAACCCCAATAGCAAAAAGGCTAATAAATAAATTTAAAATTAACTATTTTATATCACTAAAAACATTTTAATAACTTTTTAAAATATTACAAAGATGGGTTGTTTTTTTTTCAGTACATCTTTTTTTTTGGGGGGGGGGGGCTTATCTCTGATTCAAAATGGGATTGTCCAAGGTGAAAAAGCATCTTTATAATATTTCAAGACGTAAAAATGTTTTTATGATATATATAATGCTTAATTTTAAATTTATTTATTTGCCTTCTTTTTTGTCGTTGAGGTTTTGTTAAAAATGTTTCAGTATTAAGATTTTAAATTTGTTTATCAAATAGTCTTTGTCCTATAATTAGATTCCGTTATTCTAATAAAATCTGTACTTACCCTAAATTAATTAAAACTGTTTGTAAAACTAAAATAATTAGATGGCATGCCTTAATCGAGCGGTTCTGCTACTGCCCTGAGCATTTGTTTGCCCATTTCAGTTGCTGTATCCCTAATTCACCTTGTTGTTGTGAGGATTTATGTCCAATAACGTGGCATAAGCTTATTGTTTCGCTAAATAGCTTTTTTAGAATTGTTAAGGTTAATTAAAAATAACATGCATTGAATTTTATGCCTAAGCAGTATCAACAAAGATAAAAAAGACAATGATAATGTCATTAATTTTTTTTAATTGTTTAATAATACTAATTAGAATGCGGATTCCTCATTGTATTTAAAATACAACTAAAAGCATTTAAATAATAAAAATCCTAGGTTGTCACTAGATCTTCGGCACTTTTTGTATTATTCGTTTCTATTAAGAAAATAATAAATAGGAAATAGTAAAGCGAATCATATGAAAAAAACTTCTGTCAATATTTATTACTTTAATACAACAGCAGCATTCGAGGCCGAGAAAAAGACAGGCCCTGATCGACACCACCTAGATGAAGGCCTGCGCACTGAAACGTCATGTATTTTAACATCATTACCAAAAGGCCGAGCCTAACGAGAGACAGGCCACGCAACATAACGCCACCTAAAAAAAACAAAGCCTGCTGACTGAAATCTCATTTATTGTTACATCGCCTATATTGGGCCTTTGTTAATCGTATTTCCACCAATAATAAGCCCTAAATTTGGCCCTTTGATAATGACGTAACAATGTATTACATTTCAGGCAACACCACTTAAAGATAAGGCCTGAGATAGGATACGTCATACATTGTTAAAACGTCATAAGTAGTCATCTTTAATTGCATTTCTACCAATAATAAGCCTAAATTATGACTATAGTTCGGGACAAGTTAACCTTGCAATGCAGGAACAAGTACAGGCAGCGAAAAGGCAATGTGTATGTGCGGCTGAAATATAGTTCCTAGCAGTTTTTTTTAATTATATAGGAAATATACACGATTGAAATTATTTACTCTTCATATTTTACAAACTTAATACATTACTTTCCAAGCCTTTTCATATTTTTTTTATTTAATAACGCATGCGTAAACACCTTTTCGGTACTTTATTTTATCATAATTACCATGCCGTCGCTATTCAAGTCACACACCTTCAACAAGTCAAATGAAGCAATCAGTTCTAAATGTTTACGTAAGATTGCGTGAACAACATCCATATCATTGTATAGCAAGCAATTGTCCCGTCTTTTAGAGTAAGTTTTTCTTATTACTTACCCCTCTTCCTTTTTGGTCCCGCGTATTGATACAGTGATCTCGCAACTGTACTTGTTCCTTCAACAAGTAACCTTCATTGTCTCCTTCTTGGATTTTAACAATAAGTGGTTTTTTTTCGTTTGTTGGAAACAGTGAAGGATGGATTGTTAATCGGCCCCCGATGGTCAGGTGACTTTTGAGTGCCCTGGCCCAACACCTCCTAGAGAGAAGGCCTGCGGACAAAAGGTGTATACTTTATTAATCATCATCAAGCGGCCAAATTTAAGGCTTATTATTGGGCGAAATACGATTAACAATAGCCGCTTGATGATGATGTAACAATGTATACACCTTTTGTCCGCAGGCCTTCTCTCTAGGAGGTGTTGACTAGCCTGTCTCTTGTTGGCCTGACAAAAGGCCCGTAGCCTACGAAAAAGACAGGCCCCGGCCAACACCACCTAAAGTGAAAGCCTGCGGATGGAAATTCATACATTTTTAAAACTTCATAAGTGGTCATCTCGGGCCAACGAAATAACGGGCCCCAGCCGGAGCCGTCGCGATTTAAACATGCCGTGACACTGTTTTTGTGACATCATGCAAACGGATGGATTTTGTGACGTCATGCAAAAAGAAATTTGTAAAAAATAAAGATATTTAAAATTTTAAATAAAATGATTTATTAAAAAAGTAAATGACCCATGTTTGTCAGTAATGCATTTTATTATACTGTATTTACTTATTTATCTAAAATACAAAATTCACAAAAACAATAGAAATGACGTAGTGCCATGGCTTTGTATAGACACCAATGACGTATATTAAAGATAGACTCCGAATCCTATTGTTAACAGCGGCAAAAAGTGAAGCAAATTGAGCCATGATAGTTCTGGGCAGGAGTGAGCCGTGGAGTAAGTAGCTGTCTGGCTGATTTGTTTTTGAAGATTTTGGGCTTGAGGAATAATTAATTCAAAACCAATCCTCAAAGTTAAACTGCGTACAACTGTACACACAGACAAGAAAAAGAATCAGGAATCATTTTCCACAAAAATAAATCAAAAATACGTAACTAAAATGAAAATACGTAACTGAAAGACAATCGAAATGAAATTGAAATTGAAACCATGATCGAAAAATTGTTTATAAAATATAATAAAATACTTCAAATACAAAGTAAACGAAAAGATAAACTTATCACTCCGTGATCAGTGTGTGAAAGAATTATTAATCAGCTGCTCTTGTGTTTAGCCATGTGTTTTGCATAATCTTCACTCACTTTCGGCCATGACAGTTTTTGGGCATGGAGCTTCCCAATTTGCTTCAAGTTACAACAATAGGATTCGGAGTCTATCTTTAATATACGTCATTGATAGATGTTATATATGACGTAATATGTATCCGATTGGCTTCAGCCAATAGGAGTGCAAACTGATAATAAATAGTTTTAGTTTCGATATTAAGCTAAATCATCGTTGCACCCGTCTTTATATTTACGGACTATAAAAAATACATATAAAGCATATAAGACATATAACATGGTGTCAGAAGTGAACACTTAATGATGTTTTGATAAAGACTGGATACAATTAAGGTGACTTTTGTGATAAATTTGGCGACATTTTTGTGAAAATTGTGCGACGAAAAATACTATACGTGCTCATCGCTGGAAGGATCCCGCACAAACTGTGAGTAATGGCAATCAATATTAGACCTATAGATCCTTTTGAATCAGGTTCTAACCCAGCAGAGAGATGGACAAATTGGAAAAATGACTATAAAATGTATGAACAAGCCTTAGAGTATACAAGCAAATCAGATGAAGTCCGTAAATCATTGCTATTAGTTTCTTGTGGAGAAGAATTAAAGAAAATATATAGAAGCTTTGTGTTTGACGAGACAACTCCCGAGAATTTTGACAATATTATGGCTAAATATGATGCACATTTCACTACTTATAAAAATGTAACGTATGCTTCTTTTGTTTTTCATAGCATATATCAAAAGGAAGGTCAAACATTTGATAGTTTTCTAAGCGAAGTTTTGACCCAGGCAGAGGAATGCAATTTTGAAGATACGACAGAGACGCATAAAAACAGAACAATTAAAGATAAAATAATTAGCGGACTCTCAGATCAGGCATTGAGAGAAAGACTTCTAAGACAAGGACAGATAAAATTAGAAGAGGTAATCAAACAATGCAAAACTGCTGAAGTTTCAAAGAGATACGGCAGAGAAATGAACAGAGACAATAAACCAGTTGATGCCGTAAGTAAATCTTTTCGTTATAAAAACAAAAATACGAATATAAATGTGAAGCCTGGACAAAATAGAGATGCAAACACCTTTAACTCAAAGAAAATTTGTCAAAAATGTGGCAGAACGCACAATTATAGAGAGTGCCCAGCATTTGGTGTAAAATGTAGAGGCTGTGGAGGCCCTAATCATTTTATGAAAATGTGCAGGTCTAAACAGAAGACACAAGGAAAGAAATATTATAAGCCAAAACAAATAAATGAATTACACAATGAGTCAAGCGATGATGACAGTTTTATTATATCAGAAATTGAACAGAAGACAGATACATATCATAATGATGCATGGTATTGTCCAATTTTAATTAATGGGAATACAGTAAAATTAAAACTTGATTGTGGTGCACAAGCCAATATTTTATCAAAGCAAATTATGATGAAATGGCACAAACAACCACAAATAATGCACTCGAATGCACGACTTTATACATATACTGGACAGAAGATACCAATATTAGGAAAAATAAAATGTAAATGCAAATATAAGAACATGGTACAATATTTAACTTTTTACGTGATACATGAGGCCAGAACACCAGTGTTAGGTGCAGAAGCATGTGAAGCTTTGGGATTAATTAAACGCCTATATGAAGTTATAGAAATACAAGAGAAAAAACAAGAAGATCAAAATGTTCAGAGTATAATTGAACAATATAAAGATGTTTTTCAAGGCACAGGAAGATTAAAAAGACAATACTCATTTCAAATAGAAAAGGATGCTCAACCATTTCGCGCAATGCCCAGAAGAATTCCAGCAGCTCTAGAAAATAATGTTAAGGAGGAACTAGCAAGACTAGAGAAGGAAAATTTGATAAAGAAAGTTGACACTCCGACAGATTGGGTTAACAACGTTACGTTCATAAAGAAACATGGGAAGATACGCATTGTATTAGATCCACGAGAACTCAACAAAGTAATAAAAAGACAAGGATATAATCCTCCAACTCTAGATAAATTACTTGCAAAAGCCCATGGAGCAAGAAAATTCACCATTCTTGATATGAAGAACGCATTTTGGCACTTGCCATTAACTGAAGCAAGTTCTTATTATACAACTTTTGTAACCCCGTTTGGACATTATCGTTGGCTAGTATTAACATATGGATTGAACTGTGCTCCTGAAATGTTTCAGAAGGCGATAGATGATATTTTCTGCGGTGTACCTGAAATCTCGCCATACTTTGACGACATACTGATACCAGCTATAGATGATGAAAATCATGCAAAAATATTAAAGAAGGTCTTGGAAGTAGCAAGAAAAGAAAATTTGAAGTTCAGTAAGGATAAACTACAACTAGCAAAAGGTGAAGTGAACTATTTGGGACACGTCTTAAACAAAGATGGAGTGCGTCCAGATCCCAAGAAGCTGGAAGCTATTAATAAATATCCAATACCCACTTCTAAAGAAGAATTAAAAAGATTTTTAGGCTTAGCAACATACCTGATGAGATTTGTGGCACATTATTCAGAAGAAACTAAAATCCTTAGAGAATTATTAAAGGACAGTGTAACATGGTGTTGGAAAGAAGAACACATGAGAGAATTCGAAAGAATAAAAGGACTGCTACAAAAAGCACCAGTACTAAATTACTTTGATAATGACAAACCAGTAACCTTATCAGTAGATGCAAGCAAGCATGGATTAGGTGCTCTGCTTTTACAAGATGGAAAATTGGTGGAGAACGCATCAATAACGCTTACATCTGCGCAGCAAGCATATCCACAGATCGACAAAGAATTCCTTGCTATCGTGTTCGCATTGGAACGATTCCACTATTACACATATGGTAGGAAAGTTAAAGTGGAGACAGACCATAAGCCCTTATTGGCCATAGTGCAAAAAGCCTTTGATAAAGTTTCACCAAGACTACAGAAATTTTTAATACGTTTCCAAAGATATGATGCAGAACTAAAATATGTTCCAGGGAAGAAATTAATAGCTGCAGATGCACTATCCAGAGCTTCAGTAGAGAGATATGACAACAAAACTGTTGAAAAAGAACAGAAAATTGAAATATGCATTGTTGCAAAGATTACATCCGGAAAAATCAAAGAAATCGAAACTGCAACAGCATCTGATACAGAATTACAAATGTTAAAAGAAGTTATTCAAAATGGATGGCCAAATAAAAAATCTGCCCTAAAAGAAGAAATACGCCAATACTGGCACTGCAAAGATGAACTATATCATGTGAAAGATCTCTTATGTAGAGGACAACGCCTGGTAATTCCAAAAATATTACGTAGGAAAATGCTTGAATTATTACATAGAGGCCACAGAGGCATAGTATCATCGTGTAAAAAGGCAACTGAATCACTATACTGGCCGAGTATGAAGAATGAAATTAAAAATTATATTATGAACTGTGATGTATGTCAAAAATATAGAAATAATAATCCACATGAACCTATTCTCAATAGAAACATTCCCAAGAAACCATGGCAATATGTTGCTGCAGATTTCTTTAAGGAAAGTAACAAGGACTATATATTGATAGTAGATTATTTCTCCAAGTTTATAGAGGTACAACAGATGAAGAGTCTTACTAGGAAAGCTACAATAGAAGCCTGCCAGGACATTTTTGGACGATTTGGTGTACCGGAAAAAATATATACAGACAATGGTCCGCCATTCAATACAGAAGAATGGAAACATTTTTGTAATACCATTGCATTGGATCACATTACATCAAGCCCATTATATCCAAGATCCAATGGACAAGTGGAAAGAGCAATTCAAACTTTTAAACGTTCTCTAAGAAAATCAACAAATCAGAATCTCCGTTTGAGTGAAGTACTATTCTCATACAATACAATGCCAGCTAAAGATATGCCAGCACCTGCAGATATCATGTTTAAACGAAAGCTAAAAGGACATATTCCTCAGTTTAATGATGAAACAAGGCAAAATTGCTCAAACCGAAATATTAGAAGATTATTGGAAAATAGACAACAATTACAACAACGATATGCTAACAGACATGTTAAACGCCAACAAGACTTACAAACAGGTCAAAATGTATGGATGAAGAAGTCTTTGAAAGACAGATGGGAAAAGGGAAGAGTGATACAACAAACTAAATACCCAAGAAGATACAGAGTCATAACAGAAAACGGACGAACATATGAAAGAAATACACAATTTCTGCGTGCGAGACAAGATCGAGAACAGACAGATACGTCAGCAGATGACTTATATAACGAAGAAGAGGAAGTTCAAGTGAACCAACAGCCGTGTGAAGAAGAAATAAAGCAGAATGAGATGGAAGATCAAGAGCAGATGAATCGAGAAGAAGGAATCAAACAGGAAGACAACCAAAGAGGAGAAATCGAGGATGATGAGAAAGAAGGCGAAATCGAGGTTGATGAGAAAGAGGGAGAAATAAAACAATCTGGAAGGAAGAAAAGACGATCTAGAAGAAGAAGAAAGAAGCCTCAACGATTAATAGAAACTATTTAATTTTTGTCTTAAAGTTAACTTATAAACAATATTTATGTAATCATTCTTTTTATTTAATCTTAATTATAAAAAAAAAAAAAAAAAAAAAATTGGCATGTTATATATGACGTAATATGTATCCGATTGGCTTCAGCCAATAGGAGTGCAAACTGATAATAAATAGTTTTAGTTTCGATATTAAGCTAAATCATCGTTGCACCCGTCTTTATATTTACGGACTATAAAAAATACATATAAAGCATATAAGACATATAACAATAGACACCACCACCTAAAGAGAAAGCCTGAGCGCGGAAAGTCATACATTGTTAAAACGTCATAGGTAGTCATCTTTAATCGCATTTCTACCAATAATAAGCCCTAAATTATGACAAGTATGATGATGTAACAATGTATGAAATTTTCGCGCTCAGGCCCTATCTTTAGGAGGCGTTGCCTGAGCGCAAAAATTTCATACATTGTTACATCATCATACCTAGTCATAGTTTAGGGCTTATCATTGATAGAAATGCGATTAAAGATGACTACTTAAAACGGTTTAACAAAGTATGACGTTTCCGCGCTCAGGCTTTCTCTTTAGGTGGTGTTGGCTCAGGCCTTATCTTTAGGAGGCGTTGGCTCAGGCCTTATCATCAAACGGCCAAATTTAGGGCTTATTATTGGTAGAAATACGATTTACAATCGCCGCTTTAGTGTGATATAACAATATATGAAGTTTCTGTGCGCAGGCCTTCTGTCTAGGTGGTGTTGGTATAGATCGCCCCAGCGCGGAAAAGTCACCTGATCATATTAGTCCGGCCAACAATCCAAGCTTCATTATTTCCAACAAACGAAAAAATACTGATTGTTAAAATCCAGGATGGAAACAATGAAGATTACATTGTTACTTGGATTACTATGGTCAGGTGACTTTTCCGGCTGGGGCCCGTTATATCGTTGGCCCCGTAATAATCTTTAATCGCGATTCTATCAATAATAATCCCTAAATTATGACTAGGTATGATGATGTAACAATGTATGAAATTTCTGTGCGCAGGCAGGCCCGCCGCCAGAAATGTTTGGGCCCCTGACAACTAGGTACGTGTGGGCCCCTCTGGGCTCTGCCTCGTGCACAAAAAAAAAATCAAGCGTGGCTGACGAGGCCCCCCTTCCGTTGGGGCCCCGGACTAGAGTCCCGTTTGTCCCCCCCTGGCGGCGGCCCTGGCGCAGGCCTTCTCTTTAGGTGGTGTTGTATTTCTACCAATAATAAGTCCTAAATTAGCCCTTCTAATGAAGATGAAACAATGTATGAAGTTTCAATGCGCTGCGCAGGCCTTATCTCTCGGCGGTTACGCCTAGGCGCGGAAAAGTCACTTGACCATTGTAGGGCGACCAACAATCCAACCTTCATTGTTTTTCAACAAGCCGAAAAAATACTGATTGTTAAAATTCAAGATGGAAGTAACAAAGGTTACATGGTTGCTCAGCAGGGTCATGGTCTTTTAATCCTCTGGTCTGTGCACTCGCCCGAATTCCGTTGTTGGAGTCAACAATTGGATTGCTGTTTTTACTGAAGAGTTGATTTTTACCCCCTCTATTGCTTGAATTTGGCTACAGCCCAAACTTAACAATGTATTTTAAGAATCGTACAACCTAACAAAACTGTCAGCTAATGTTAAGTATTTGTTGCTGAACATGCAATGCATTGTTAAGCTTAAAATACATTGTCATGTTTGGGCTGTAGCCAAAGTCATGCAATAGAGGGGACAAAAATCGACTCTTCAGTAAATACAAAAGTTCAATTGTTAACCTCCAACAATGGAATTTGCGCGAGTGCACATACCAGAGGATTAAAAGACCATGGCAGGGTCTATAGAAGTAAATGGTCGTTCAACTCCCGTCATTTTCCATTGTTAAGGGAAGCTAGGGAATTCTGATCACGCTAGGAGCCGCATAGGTCGAATACACTTTCTGCGGCACCTAGCAAGATCTGAATTCCAAAATTTGTAGAGTTATTTTACTTATATTGTTGATACCCAAAATTAATAGTGAGCTTAGTAATGCATTCTACAGTTGGTTTATCAATTATTTATTTAAAATTGTGTAGAATACACCAATTTTGGCAGTAGTATGTCAATAATTCCGGCTGCATTGAAATTGAAAATGAAACTAATATTTTTACTCACAATAGTCGGCGCTGCATGCACTGAAGGTGCTATTATACATGCAGCGCCATTTTTGAATAGAGTTCCAGCCCTATCGGGAGTTAGAAACTTTAGCTTCATTTTTCAGTGGAGTTGAACGACCATTTACTTCCATAGACCCTGTTGCTATACGATGATCACGTGACTTTTCCGCGCTGTGGCCTGCGGACAAAAGCATCATACATTGTTACATCATCATCAAGCGGCTATTGTTAATCGTATTTCTACCAATAATAAGCCTTAAATTTGGCCAATGAAGGATGGATTGTTGCTCGGACCCCGATGGTCAGGTGACTTTTGAGTGCCCTGGCCTGTCTCACGTTGACCTCGCGCAAAAGGCCAAATTTAGGGCTTATTATTAGTAGAAATCAACACTACTTAGAAGTCCTGCACACGGCGTCATCAAACTTATGCCCAACTTTCATTCTTTACAACAAATTAAAAAACACTTGTTGTAATCAGGTAATCAGGGACATCGACCAGGACCTGCTGGTTCGTGTGTCGCAAAGAATAAACTAAAAATTAGACTGTGAAAGATTTGTATATGACACATGGCTTCAAGTTGAATGTTGTGATTTATTGTGATGTAGGTGAAATTTGAGAGTTTCCTATTTATTGATATCTTACACGTTATTCTCTAATAATTGTTAATTTGTAAAGATGATGTGTAATTTAATAACATCCACGTGCTGAATGATGGTGGCCTTTGCTACCAAAATACTCGAGAGGGCTAGGGCGTAGGCTGTCTAGTTCTCGAGTCCGCCTGGCCGTGGGTTCGAATCCCGCCGTGGGCATGAGTTTTTGTGTTTGTCCCGGGCTGCGTACAGATAAAACTTGTGTAAAAGGCGCAAAATGACCATAGTAGTCGACGCCAAATTTCTAGACCCCCCCCCCAT
>JAHWFO010096953.1:0-12494 GCA_023313115.1 Rhysida immarginata | reverse complement strand
TTTTTGTTTATCAGGTTTTTTGGCTTCCCCGTATGGGATATGTAGGGAGAACATCTTCCTTCTGATGGCCATTTCCTCGCTGTATTTTGGGCATTTCCGATACTATGAGGAGTGCTCCCCATTGCAGATTGTACATATGGATTGAGTCTGTTTGTTGCAGGGCATTTGGAGCACATGGCCTGTTGGTTGCATGCTTTTGCGGTGTTACCTAATTTATGGTGTTTGTTGCATTGTGGGGGTTTAGAAATGTAA
This sequence comes from Rhysida immarginata, assembly GCA_023313115.1. Taxonomy (NCBI): domain Eukaryota; kingdom Metazoa; phylum Arthropoda; class Chilopoda; order Scolopendromorpha; family Scolopendridae; genus Rhysida; species Rhysida immarginata. Next base: position 12,242 of record JAHWFO010096953.1, on the reverse strand, counting down.
GGTGTGGTTTCGAAGGATTGGTTGGCTATTAGAATTTACAATATGTTGCTCCTTCGTATTTAGGAGTAATTTTTCTTACATAGGATATATGTTGGCATTGATTGTTCCTCGTCTGTACATTTGTGCTGTGTTTGAATGTTCTGCCAATTTGATCATATTTTGCTGTTGATGTAGTGTTTTATTTGTAATGGCGCCTCTCATCTCACTTGTCACTACTTGCTCTCTTGGGGCATGTCTCCGAATATCGTTACTTACAGTTCTCTCATTATTTTACTTCACCAGCGCATTTTGTCAAATCTTAGCAAATCCACCGATGTCTAAGCTTAGCGCCTTCTGCTATCTATGCCTGTTCGTAATTCCCTTTTCTTTCTTCCCATATCCGGGAACACTTCTCTCCCATGTGGGTCAAGCTGCCTAGCTCACTGTTGAAAAAATTTATTTATTGATCAACCACTGAAAACTATTTTGCTATTCTGTCACTTAAAATTACTCTTGACCCTCTGTCACGTTATCATTTTCTGTTGAAAAAACCAAGTGGGGATTGGTCCTGCTCATCCCCTTCGGATGATTGCTTCGATAGTTTTCGTTTGCTGAGGTACGTAGCCGCACGAAGAGTGACCTAAGATTTCCTCCCTATTGAGTTTATATGGGGTTTGATGGAGTGGAAGGGGAGACGTAACTATTCTTATTGAATTATGGATTTACCTGGTGGTAATGTCTCCGGCTCCAACTTCTATTTTTGCTTGTTCATCAGGACGGATGACGAGTGTGTCATCATACGACTATGGCTGGGAGTGAAGGCGGAGAGAACAGCTGACGAACGTTCGACTCCAAACAACAACAATGGTGGAACAAATATAACAGAAACAAACACCACTACAACTATAAGGATCGTGTGCGATAACAATTGAATGTTGATCGCCGACACGACACTCCCCTTCTGAATAGAGGAATAGTAAAAAATTACCATAATTTTCGGTAGTAATGCCACGGTATTTCTAATAAATAAAGTGAAAATTTTGACATGCACGGTCTTTCAGTCGCTGTGACGTAACTCTCGGAGATTTTTCAAACGTTTAAAAAAAATTTTTTTAACCCACGATTTTAAGCCTACTTCATATTGCTTCTCTCAACAATTTATAAAATGAAAAGTCGCAGTGTATCCCTTGATTTATATTAATTAATGAATTCACTCCGATAGTGATTGAGTATGAGTGTTAATTGACAGTGGCGAATTGAACCACCGGGACACTGAGAAAAATCCTGGTGGGCCGGACAGATGCTTTTACTTTATCGTGGTTGAGGGCCGCTTTCGCAGATTTTTCTCGGTACCTGCCTGGTACGATTTAGACTGCCAGTCCACCCATGTTCATCGATCAGCGTGAGCATTGCATCTAAAAATTTCCTGCTCTTTTCGTTCTCCCTATTCACATTCTTATCGTTCACTACACGACCAACATGATCAACTTTCAAAACTGATCACGTTCAAGCATGCCTGATCACTTCCGCTACTTTTGCTTTGCAATAATGGCCGACAGTTAAAGTGTATCGCACCTTGAAATCTGTTCCCAATGCGTTTATAGTTTTGTAATGAACCTGAAGGCACAGAACGGGTTATAGTGATAATGAGCTGTCACGTCACAGTTGTCTCCTTCAAAGTCCCCCCCCCCCCTTGCTTGGAATTCATTGCATCCCATCGTTACTGCCACTGTTGAAATGCTCCCTGGAATTCATTTTTTGGGATAGCGCGTAGCTGACTCTGCAAATTCTGTTTAATCTTGCCTATATTTTGAAAAGTATATTCTTTTAAGGTATTTTCAAGTTTAAAAAGTCTGCTGGGGCCAGGTCTGGGGTGTATGGAGAGCGAGATAGAATAGCCACTTCTTTAGAGTGCAAAATTTGGCCAATAGGCAGATAGAATTTATTTGGTGCGTTGTCATGGTGCAAAACTCATCACTTGTTTTTCCGTAGCTTAGTCCGTCTTGACTTAGCAGAATAGTGACTTCATGAGTTCACTTTGGCAGCTGTAGATTGTCAATGGGTAAAGGTGGAATGATGTACCAAACAACATTTTATTACTAAAGGTTGCCACTAGGTAGTCCTACTAATAGGAGCTTAATCGGTGCAATGGTTCGTTCACTAGGGCAAAAGTCCAGTCTTTTTTTGAACAGACCTCGTATATGATGTCTTTAGAAGACAATGGGAAATTAAAAGAAAAGAAAAGAAAAGAAAGTTTGCACAAAGAGTAAGTGGGACGAAATTCATGAAATTTGATGTTGAAAACCAGAATCAGATAAACTTGCAGCAAAAGCAGAATAAAAAGGAGTTTTATCACTTCTAGTCCAATCAAATACACTACACAGCCATGTCCAAAAAAAAAACCAAATTGAAATTGTAAAAATTGATAAGATAAATAGAAAGCTGCTCGAACTAAAAGAACTCTCATGTAAAAGGCTTTAAATTGTCCGTAATGAAGTATTTTTTCAACGGCTTCAATTAATTAATAAATTGTCTGAGTTATTTAAAAGATAAAAGATGATGGATTTGGAAAATGTGTTGAATTGCCAGGAAAGGTTTTGGAAAGGTCATGGAAATTTATCTTTGGTCAAGTGTACAAACCATGGAACTGAGTTTTGTATAGATTTTAGATGTTTGCTTCTTTTTCCCGTGTATTTATTTATTTTTTATGTATTTTCTTAGAGAACTGCCTGCACTTGCAAGATTATATGTGACGAGGACGTTATTTATTGAACAACCTATTCCCCAGGACATTGTTGCATCTTGGATTGTTCCTACCAGTTCAAAGTAAATTTCCTTGTATCATCATTATTATTATTTTGTTTTATACTTTAATTAAATAGTGAAGTTCACTATTAGGCAATATAATGAACTTATTTATACACTGACTGAGCAAAACTTTGGGATACTCACCTAATATCTGGTCGGGCCCCTTCTGGCCCTGTAGAGGTTAGCAATACGACATGGAAGTGAGTCTGTAAGTCCTTGGTACACTTCCAGAGATAGATGGCACCACTCAGTCTGCAGACACGGTAGCCAAATGCGGTCTGTTCGAGAGGGGAGGATCCAGCACACAGAGCCTGAGTTCAACAGCATCCCAGATATGCTCGATAGATTCATATCAGGGCTTCGGGGTGACCAGTCCAGTCGTTGGACCTCCCCTGCATGCTCTTCAAACCATTTTCGGGCGACATTGAAACAATATGGCAGTGCATTGTCATCTTGAAAGATGGCAAGGTCATCAGGATGATGGAAGGCCGAAAACGGGTGGAGATGGTTTCGAGCAGTTGATAATATCACAGACCATTCATTGTGTTTTCCAGAAGAACAATGGGACCCATTCCATACCCCACCATCCTAGACCATACCCTCTTGGTATGCCGTGCCTATTGCCGAAGCCGACGCAATCTAAACAAGCCGTGGCACTGAATTTGTGACGTCATGCAAACAGATGGATTTTGTGACGTCATGTAAAAAGAAATTTAAAAACAAAGTAATGATATTTAAAATCTAAAATGAAATGATTTATTATAAAGTAAATGACCCATGTTCGGCAATAATGCATTTTATTAGACTGTATTTACTTATTTATCTAAAATACAAAATTCATATTTCAAAATATCCATTGGTTTTCATGACGTTTCAACAATGCCAAGTGACATAGTTCCATGGCTTTGTATAATCGCATTGACTTTGCCATTGCCTCATGAGTTCTAAGCCACACACGGTGCATCCCATCATGTTATTGTCGATATCGTGACTTGTCTGATCATATGACGTTATGCCACTGTTGCAGTGTCCTTTCGATTGATTGGTGGCAAATCATGCAGGAGTGTCCGATGAAGCGGGGTTAACGGTGTACCCGTGTAGGGTGATGGCTCCCATGTTCCTAAGGATTGTCCACTGGGAGATGTTTCTAGCTCGGCCGATATTGAATTGGTCCGTGATTTGTCGCACTGTGGCCCTTCTGTCTCTGTTGACCATTCGTCCCAGGTGTCGCTGATCATGAACATCGAGGGTGGCTGATCATTCTCGGTACACTCTAGACACGGTTGAACGTGTGAAGCCAAATTCATGCACGACCACTGAAATTGAATTTCTCATGCGTTGGGCACCTTCCACCATGCCCTGTTCAAATGCCATCAACTCATGACAACTTTGCATTTCACATGAATCAAACAATGACCACTTCCTTTACAAGGTCTCACACACAACAATGATAACAATGATAATTTGAAGAATTTTTGTTCATTATTGCTCTTTCCCTCATTCAACAAGTCTAGACTTAACAGGTAACTTCATGGAAACCCCTGCACTATTTAAATCAATTTAAAAAAAAAAAAAAATGAGTCCAAAACATTTTTCTACAATTTTAAAAAAAGTGCTCCAAAACCAGGCCCAAATTAAATTTGAAATGGGCCATTAAAATGAAAAGAGAAAATAAATATTGAATGAAAGAAAAGCGTTTATTTCCTATAAAAACAATCATAAAATGCACATTCAAAAACTTTCAACGAAATATTCATTGTTCAATTACTTCAAAGGCATCTGTAATTCTATAATCATATAAAAGATCTTAGGGGTTGTAAGCGCAATCATGTTGGCCACCAGGTGCGCTACAATAGCATCAAGTGACACATTTTAGCATTGGAAGTTCTACAAGAGACGCTTCCATTGTTATTCTTCCAGGCCAGTACTCTCCCAGATAGCTCATTCATCCTGTGACAAATATGCCTCTTATTTCCATACGAGGGGTAGTCGTAAAGTTTTATTTATCACTTTGAAAATATCAAGCTGTGACCATGAAACTTGGTGATGGTGTTAGTCCATCTCTACATATTCACCCTTCAATGCGACATATTTTTCCCAATGATGGATGACTTGACGGAGATGTAGAAGTCTGCAGTTTGGCTGTTCAGAAAATTACAACTTGAAAATCAACTCATCATCCTGGAAATGCCTGCTATGCAGTGGTTTCATCATTCGAGGAAAGAGGAAGAAGTCACTGGGAGCCATGTCAAGAGAATATGGAGGATGAGGTAAAATTTGATATTGATGAATATTGATGAAAATAGAAAAGAAAATTCCATAGCCTGGAATTTGATAGCGCAAAAAACAGCCTGTGTGAGTGTGTTCGGTGTACCAGCTGGGGCGTTAAAGTGGAGCAAAAGGACCTCTTTGGACAGCAGCACTCAACGCTTCCTCTTGACAGCCTCCCGTAACCTCATGAGTAGATTTCGGTAGTATGCTTCTGTGATGGTTTGCCCCTTGTGAGTATAATCTGTTAGCATCAAACCATGGCTCGCCCAGAAAACACTCGGTATCACCTCGCCCGATGATGGTTGTGTCCTCTCCTTTTTTGGCAGTGGTGAAGCCACATGCTTCAACCGCTTACTTTGCTCATTTGTATCGGGGTCATAGTCATACACTCAGCACTCATCCATGGTGAGTAGGTGGCTAAAGAGGTCGTCTGGATTAACCTGACACAGCTGCAACATTTCCTCTGCTGCCTCAGCTCGGCGGGCGTTTTGAACAAGTGTGAGCAGTCGCGGAACAAAATGTCCTGCAAGATGTTGAAAACTGATTCATGACTGATTTTCACTTTTTCCACTATCGTCTTGATTGTGATATGCTGGTCCTTGAGCGCCAGGGCTTCCACTTTTATTAAGATATCTGGTTCTTCATGGACAGATGGTTTGCCACTTTGTTCTTCGTCATTCAGACTTGTTTGCTTGTTGTATTTTTTAATATTTTTTTAAAAATTGTAAAGATTATGTGATTAAAAATTACAGTAAGGACCTGCATTTTCATTAGTAATGCTGATATGTATTAAAATAGACTCTGTGTAAATGAGTCCTAGTAGAGGGTAAACTTCATAGCTTGCCTTCGTTATTCATATTCACTCAAAGGCAAAAACTCATGGGATAGCTGTTTTGTAACGTGATGAATACCTTCTGGGCCAACCAAGAGCAGTAACTCAACATAGCATAGCTGGAAAATCCCTGGTGAGATGTTTTTACCCACAGATCCCTAGTATTGGTAGGTGATAGATCTTAGGAACCAGGCACCTCTCCAGCACATCCATAAATGTTCAATAGGGTTGTCTGGGAGCTTCCTTGCCACAGCATTCATTGGAATTTTCCTTAATGTTCCTCAAACCAGCTCTTAGGCTCAGTGATATGGAGAACCACATCATAATGACGTACACAAGTCCGTATGGGGTGTAAATGTTCAGAAACCATTCAGTGATGAGTCTAGGAGGACCAACGAATCATAAACCATCCCACAGTGCTTTGTGATAACTTGAGTTTATAACTTTATGGATCTCGATATATCTGGAACTGTGACACTTTGGACCACACAACCCTTTCTAGTCTTCCAAGTTCCACATAACATGTTCATGAGCCCAGATGATGCACTGTCTGGTGTTAGCCGTGGTACTCTGGTGAGTCTTTTGCTAGCATAACACATGAATGAAAGCAAGCTGCACAAGTCTGCTAGATATGGGCCTGGAAGTGCTTACCTTAGCTATGGCAATGATTTCATGTGCTGCGACTTCTCAGTGGTTACTGTCTGAGAGCAGTCAGCCACTGTTTTCTCCATGGCGATTGATAATGCCTTCCTGGTCTTCCCTATAGACAGTGGGTGTTGTATTCCTGAAGAACCTCTGAAATGGCAGTGGTCGAGGACACGCTGTCATGCTATGTTTGAACTCTGATAATTCTCATCGCTTTGCCACAATCACGACGATATACAAGTAGATAAAAGTGTACATGGGTGCAACCATCGTATCCTGTTTCGGATTATGTCCATGTTGTCTTGTGTAAGTTACCTCAGTGGTGAATTTGCATATTGCTAACCCATGGCTTTTGGCTTTTGAGTGTATTATAATTAAAAGAATATAACTGATTGGGCATTGTTTTTAATTGTTAGGTTACACGTAGCAAGTGCACAAGTGTTGAAAAACTTGCAGTTATGGCAAGAACTTCCAATGCCAGGTGGTTTACCAGGTTGGATACTTAATTCTGTATTCAGGAAAAACCTTAAGACTGCTTTACTTGGTGGGTAAGTGCTATTCTTGTTTTCATTAAGACGTAAGGTCCAGTTTTATGTATATTAATATTTATAATGCATAGCTGCCAAGTGTTCGATTTTATCGTATTTGTTCCGCTTTTTTTATCTTGTTCCGCGAATTCGATTTTGGACCAGTATAGTCCGATTTAAGCCATTCACGGAATTTGGCCGTTGCTGGGCAAGATGCAATTATTTACCTCTTCTGTCACGCCAAAGCTTAGCTTAGTGCCACATTATTATAGTATTTTATTCCGTTCAGGTGAAACCGAAAGTCATACCACGTTTTAGATTTTACCGGAAACGAAAATGTGGATAGCGCTAGTAGCGGGAACGCTGTAAAGCTTGCCTTCATGTTACTGAAGTAGCTGGTTGCAGTGTGTCGTGTAAATAGACATAATTTTGAATATAATCATCGCCTGGAAATATGTCAAAACGCAGAACGCAAACTTATCTATAAGGTACTGTACTTATAGACAGGTACTCTCAAGATTTTGATTTGATTAAAAAATCTCAAAGGAAATTCCTACGCATTTTGCAGTTTATGCAACTGTAATATAAAAATAGCACATGGCGGTAAAAACGATATAATCCTTCATGCTAAAACCGCGAAGCACGTTTCAGCATATAACAGTAGCTTGAAGAAAAGACCCAAAATGATGGAGTATGTATCTACTGCTTCAGATAAGCAAGTTATTAGAGCAGAACTGTTTTTTACGGGATTTTTTCTTGAACATAACATTCCGTTAGCTGCGGCCCATCACGTGTCGAAGCTGTTGAGTTTTAAATGATTGTATTAACATTGTTAGAAGTATTGGAATTGTACGGGGGTGGGCTATAAAGTAATGCCTCCAAGGCCATAACACTTTTATTTTTTAACGAACTTAAATTTTTTTTTTTTCAAATGATGGCTTATTTTGTTCTCTTTCAAAAACACTTTACGCCTATGTCACTAGATGGTGCAGGTGTGCTGAAAATGAAACATAATGGCGACCTACATGGAAGTCAGGTTGAAACAGCACGCAGTGATTGAGTTTTTGACAGCTGAAGGTTGCGATCCTGTCCAAATTCATCGCTGAATGACAGTTGTATACGGCAATTCAACTTTTGACGTCGTTACAGTGAGAAGATGGGCAAGATTAGTGAAAGAACAAAACCCGGCAAACTCTAGCCTAGCTGATCAACCCCGCAGTGGATGACCAATCACAGCAACATCGAGTTCATGTCGATCAAATGATTCATTCCAGCCGCCGAATTAAGCAATATGACATCGCTACAGAGCTCCAAATTTCCAAGGAGAGACTGCACGTTATCATAACCGAGTTGCTGGGATATCGTAAGGTGTGTGCTCACTGGGTACCGCATATGCTCACTCCTGAACTCAAAGAGAAGAGAAAGAACGTTTGCCAGGATCTGTTGGCCCAGTACGAGCGTGAGGATGATGCTTTTCTGCAGCGCATTCTCATGGGGGATGAATCATGGACACATCATTTTGACCCAGAGAACAAACGACAATCGTTGAAATATCGCCATGCAATATCTCCACGTCCCAAAAAGTTCAGGGTTGTCAAGTCAGCAGTGAAAGTCATGTTTAGCATCTTTTGGGACTTCCAGGGTGTTGTCCACCTTCACTTCTTGGAACCAGGAACCACGATGAACTGAAGACAGTACGTGCAAACGCTAGAGAAGCTTTGCGCCAGGTTGCTCCGAGTTTGGAAGGGTATGGACCCTATTCTGCAGCACGACAATACATATCTGCACACAAGGGGGGCATAGGGTTCCGATTTTTGACCCTTGTAGGTTGGCAGCTTTGTAATGATATCTTACTAATGAGTTCATAATTAACAACTGCGCCACAGATATAGATTGGAAAACGCCAAATAGGCTAATGACCAGATTTTTACATTAATTTCCATCCGCATACATGTTTGTACACGGGAAGTTGAGAATAAGAAAGAAGGAGGACTCGATTTGAAATTAACAACAACAAGAAAGTTTATTCATGGTAAAAGAAGTTTTAGTTCGCTTGTATCTAGTGAAAGCTTACTAGTCATCTTAATGTGTATAAGAGAAAATCTGGATCAATCTACCCAAACTACTATACTCAAAATGTAAGTATTAAAGAAAATGCTTGTCATGGCCAGGGGAAATGAATCATTACCTGCACTCTACAGATACGGTCAAAGATGTCTTGGTAGGGACTTTCTTCTAATGGGCGTCTGGGCGAGATGTTCAGCCGTGGGTATCTGTCACTTGGGAGGATTTTTCGATTCTCGTCTCGTGTAATTTGGGGACAATAACAAACTGAATTTAAATGGCAAAGGCGGTCATTGTTTTAGCTGGGCCACAGCTTAGTGGAATTACGTTAAGAAGACCTCAGTCCTCGAGCAAAATTAAAGTTAAACTTTCGTGCATGATTTGAAACGAAAACAAATAAAAATGAAAATAAAAGAATTTTGATGGTCTCTTTATGCAATGCACCCACAGTCTTGATAAAGGATGCAAAAACGTTGCATCAAAACCGAATTACTATAGTCCAGCAAGCCACTTACGCCTCTGTACGCTCACATAGAGAGCAAGATTTGCTGGTGTTCTGGAATGTACGAGAACCTGAAGAACACTGATTCTTCGAAAATACAATTTCAAGTTATCTGGTCGGGTTCGAACCACTGACCAATCAGGGGATTGATTATGACATCAGAAATATGGAATCTGGTGGTCCTAGGACAGGTGAAGCCAGTGCTCTGTTTCTCAGATGTTGTCTTGTGTGGAACGTGGGTGTTAAATTGCTGAAAGCGGAATCTTTCTTTTCTTGGTGGTTTCATCTTCACCCCCTTGTTTTATTCCTTTCTCCAAACTGACCCAATTCCATAAACAGCAGTAAATTTCGAAACTCTTCAATTTACCTTAAATGAGGTACGAAATGCATGGATCATCCAAGAGTATTTGACAACATCTGCCCAAGGAAGGAGAGAAGGAAAAGTAAAAGCATTTCAGCCACCCAGGCTCATAAGCACTCTTGAAAGAGAAGTTAAAAAAAAAAAAATTTCTTTAAGGCCTCTTACACACTGTCGACTGGTTGCCAGCAACTTCGAGACTAACTAGAATGGTTATCGTCTACGCACGTGATTTCGGCAGATCCTGGAGGCCAGAAAATCAAAAGCAACACATTCAGTGATTGGGGAGTTGTGCAGCCTCTGGGATGACTCTTTTCTATTGATGTCTATGCACTGTACGAGCATCCACCCCTTCCCAGTCGATTTTTTTGTTTATATTTGTGAAAGAGGTCGAATCATGCCGTTTTTCCACTTTTTGGGGTCAAAAATCAGAGGTCTGCTTATACATGAGTCGGATTATAGACATATACGGTATATTTTTATAGGGTCATGTGAAGGAGTTCGTCTGCAAGACACATCCTAAGATTGCTTCGACTGTGAAATTTTCCCTTTCATTATACTCAGATTCCCATGAAGGTGGCATCCAATCCAATAGTGCAAAATCATTGATGGCAAATATCCAACGTATTACTTGACATTGAATTGCCAAAAGTCATGGGATACCTATTCAATATTGTATAGGACCTACTTTTGAAGTGTAGCAACTGGACGTGGCATTGATTCTACTATTCTGCAGAAAGCCTCTGAAAAAATGTTCAGCCACGCAGTTTCGATAGCCACCCGTAATTTTGTGAGGTTGCAGGTGCTGGCTCTTGTGTATGAATGGATCGTTCGATAATATCTCAAATATATTCGATGAGGTTCGTGTCTGGTGATCTAGATGGCCAATTCATTCGTTGGAATTGTTCAAAATCCCCCTCGAACCAGTTGCAAGTAATGTTGGCCCAGTGATGTGGTGCATTGCCCTCCTGGAACATCCCATTGTTCTTAGGAAACATGAAGGCCTGCAAATGGTCACCAAGCAGCTGTATATAACGATTCCTAGTCAGTGGTAGGAACAATATGATCAGACAACCCAAACCCTACCATGTGAGCATACCCCACGCCATGATGGAGACACCACCAGCTTCCAGAGTGCTTTCCTGAGAACTTGGATCCATGGTCTCATGGGGTATGTTCCACATTCGAACCCTACCATTAGCTTGCGCCAACATGAATTGTGACTCATCGGACCAAGCTATGTTTTTCCAGTCATGTCAGGTCCAATGAATATGTTCAAGAGCTTATGTAAGGCACAGCCTCTAATGACATGCTTGAGAGTTTCCGGCACTCTTGACGTCTTCTGCTGCCATATCTTATCAGTGGCACAGTTTGCTGTTTTTTACGAAGGGCTATTCTGTTCAGGAGTCGCTGATCCTGAGCAGTTAACAGCCGTGGTTGGCCACTGCACAAGACCACGTGCATAGTGGATCGATGAATATTGAATGCCCATACCATTTCAGAAATAGAAAGTCCTATGCATCTAGCTCTAACCATTACTCTGCATAGTTCAAGCTCTAATAATTCTCACCATGTAGCCATAATCATGTTACAAGACTTTTCAGATGACTGCTAATAGTTCAGTGGATAGCACTCATTCCGCTCTGCTCATTCATACACTTTTTTGTGATGCTAGTGACACCTGCCATGGCTTTTAGCACTTCTGTGTGTAAGTACCAGTTCATCTTTGTAGGTAGGATTTGGGCACCCTGTAGATTTGCATGCAATTTTTGCCGTTTGGCATTTTACATACTGTAAAATTAAAATCAAAATTTTGATGTGGTTATTATCAGCATATACGGACATAGTCTCATGAATAATTTAATTGTTTTTTTTTTATAAACTTTGGTAATTTTTATCATTTATGAGCTTCACAGTAGCAATAGGATGTTTACTTGATTATAAATTTTTTATTGTTTCAGAGGTAAACCGTGGATGACGACAACTATGGTCGTATCGGATAAGCATAGCCGAGACATTCAGTTCCTGGATGATTATGCCATAGAACGTTGGGAGGTACGCTTTTGTTAGTGTAATTAATTTGACAATGACTTTTACTAAAAATTATTATTCAAAAGGACACCAGTTCCCTTGAGTTGTCATTTATCAGTGCGTTTCTGCATCGAATTGTCTTTACTATAAAAATATAGTAAAGACAACATAAAGAGACGAAAGATAACATTGGCAGTTACCTGATCTTAAGAAGTGCATGATAAT
>JAHWFO010096927.1:0-26552 GCA_023313115.1 Rhysida immarginata | reverse complement strand
GTAGGCTTTCTAGTTCTCGAGTCCACCCGGTCGTGGGTTTGAATGCCGCCGTGGGCATGGATGTTTGTGTATGTCCCGGGCTGCGTACAGAAGAAACTTGTGCATAAAGGCGCAAAATGACCTTAGTAGTCGACGCCAAGGGTTCTAATAAATCAAACCAAACCAAAGTTATGGCAGTGCCATCTATTGACAAAGTTCTGAACTAAAGTGTTGTTATTATTGTAATATTAAAGTTGAACGTCAAGTTTGAGTTTTATTCACTACCCAAAATGGTGGGCAAGTCTATCCAAAAAGGGATAAACAGTATGCTATTTATCTCTAATTTGTCTAATCGCTATTTGCCTTTATTCTATTAGCTGTTGTTAAAAATTATGTTGAATAATAGAAATTCTAAGTAATGGTTTAAGCTAATTTGGTTGCAATAACTGAATGAAAATTTTTTTAAAATTTGAAAATTGACATTTCAAAAATCAGATAATAAGTCATAATATCGGTAGAAGGGTGGATCATAATACTGTTGCTATTGATTAAACAGGTGGTGGTCATACAGTATAACAGAGGGACATCAGAACTTCCAACTAGTTTCGCCATTTATTCCCGGCTTTGTCAAGGATATATACACCAAGAGGCATGCAAGCCTTTATATACAGAACAGTGGTACAAATCATGCAAATACATGAACCAATAGGATACAAAAGATTTAAAAAGGAAATAATTGCCAATAGGATAAATAGAATAAGCACAGATTTTTGAATTATAATGACCAATAGAATAAAAAGAGTGTAAACGCTAATTTTATAAATTATACAAAATAAAAATATACAAAGGGATGGTGCGTGTTTACGCGGACCGAAAAGAGAACTTATCCGGTTGTCTGAGGACAAGAGGATTTACAGAAAATACACTACTGTTTATAAAAATCGCAACACCCTGAAGGAATGGTCTAATCCATATGCAAATTGCAATATTTGCATACAATGAGTTAGAGTATAAATGATTAGATTTTCAGAGTAATTGCTTGAAAGAACACCATGCCTCGACGAGGACGAAGGGTACCATATTAACAGCTGACAGACTTTGAAAGAGGACGCATAATTGGTCTGCGTGAAGCGGGATGGTCGTATCGTGACATTACTGCTCGTGTAGGACGTACTGCAACGACAATTATGTGTGCATGGAGGCAGTGGAGCGAAGAGAACAGGGCACACCGAAGACCAGGCTCAGGAAGACCCAGCACGACGACACCGCGAGATGACAGACACCTCTATCGCTTGTGTGTAGCAGATCGTACAGCCACTTCCACAGTGTTAGCACAACAGTGGGGTGCTACAGTAGGCAGGACAATGTCTGCTAGCACTGTACGACGCCCTTTGATTTCCAGAGGATTGATGGCACGAGTACCATTGTTGCGGATTCCTTTGACTCAAAACCACCGGCGCCTCAGGTTGCAATGGGCCCATCAACACCAACAGTGGCAAGCTGAATGGCAACAAGTTGTGTTTTCGGATGAGTCATGGTTTAACTTGCAGCACCATGACGGCAGGATACGAGCCAGAAGACATCGTGGCGAGGGCGACCTTCCAGAATGCATCCTGCAGCGTCATTCAGGATAAACGCCAGGGGTGATGGTATGGGGTGCAATCAGTTACCATGGCCGTTCCCGTCTGATCAGAATCCATGGCCATCTGAACAGTGACCGGTACATCAGGGAAGTTGTGCAACCCGAGGTCATCCCCTTCTTGCAGAACCTTCCAGGCGCTGTATTCCAACAGGACAATGCCCGACCGCATGTGGTCAGAAATGTCCTCGCCTTTTTCCAAGCACATCAGACGCCCTTGTTCCCCTGGCCTGCTCGTTCACCAGACATGATCCAATCGAACAATAATAAATGAAATTAATAAATTAATAAATTAAAAAAATGACGCAGAATAGTCAACTGGAATGCAATTTTTTTATATTATGACTTTTAATAGGCTTCCCACGCTTTCCCATATCTCCACTGGTAGAACAAGTGCGTCTGGGTAAAATCCAGACAAAGCATATTGATGAGATGACTTACTGCGCATGTCAAAAAGATCGTTCAACTTACGTGGCGGCTGCTATAGCCTGTTTCATGTTGACAAGACTTAAAAAATGGCGGCGTCCTTGGCAGATTGAAAACGAGGCTGATAGGTGAAATGCACACACGGGAAAGCACTGTATGGACTAATTTATAGATAAATAAAGACCCAACAGTTTATTCACTGCATTTTAACTCATTCACTTGATAGCAGTTAACTTAAGAAGGGGGTTATTCCAAGTAAATTTGTGTTGTGAAGAAAAAAAACTAATGACTAAGACTAAAGAAATATAACCTTAAAATTTCATTAATTGTGACATTATTTTTATTTATTATTTCTTTAATTAATATTAAAATTTTATATAAATAAAGTTATAGACTCTGCGCAATCTCACATAGCTATCTTGCCAATGCTGAATTAGAAACATAAAAACCTATAGAGAAATAAGCTGCGAACTAAAGCCCATCCCTTTTGACAGATTCATGGTCAAGGTACATTTGGTCATCAACCAGAAGGCTTTTCAGAAAACCCGCAATATTAGTCTAAAACTTAAAAGCGTAAACTTTGTTTGGGTCCTATAATTCCTTCTGTGGGTCGCACTGTGAGTCGTGGGCGGCAGGCAGAGCATTCGTTGCGATTGGAGGTAAGACCTTAGGCTAGGTATTGCCTTAGCAAGACGCCTTTAACTGATCGATGTTTCAGGTGCCTCGGCGCCCATGCTATAACAATTTGTGCAGTCCTTTAACAGAATGCTGCGACATTTTATTTAAGTGCTTTGGTGTGAGACTCGTTTGCTAACCGTTAAAAATTCAAAACTTGCTTGGGAAGTGAGATGGAAGGCTTGGTCACCTCCGATGACCAAAAAAAGCTTAAATGGCGAATAACGTTTCTGGAACATAAGAGGACCTAGCTAATACCATTCTAGGAGGAGAAGGGGCTATAGCTGTATAGCCACTTTCTCGCATACAAGTGAAGTTGTGAAATGCTCTCCTGATTTGTCTAAACGGACGAGCCACAATTCTTTATTGACGAAGGCAATAGGGATGGCTAGATCTGTTTAAGAGCTTTACCAGTGGAATTGTCTGTCAAGAAGCACATATATTGAGAAGAAAAATTTTTCTTTCCGAAATCCTGTTGAAGGCGACCCAGATGAACTGATCAAACGAGCACTTATGAAATAATGTTACTCCATACCAACAAATCGAGCTGGTGATAGACCAAAGACGCCTATATTATACAATACCCAATTCCATAAAAGTTAGGACAATATGAAAAATGCAAATAAAACATGATTGAATAAATATACATTAGCAAAAATAAAATAATAAATGTTTTATTATACAAAGTATATAATATAATATAATATATAATATAATAATAATATAATAATATAATAATATAATAATGATATAATAATATAATAATAATATAATAAAAATTAGTACCTGTGTTTGGAGACAATCTCCAGTTTATAATTATTATTATTACTATATCTTTTTTTATGTTTTTTTTTGCTCAAGAGATGGCGCCAGGGAAACTCCATCAAAATTTCACAAACAACAGATCGAGCAACGCTAGGCGTATCACTTAGTAGTTAATATATTCATGTAAAATATGCTAAAAATGTCTGCAAATGATCTTACAACTATGTCTTAAACAGCTGTGATGTGTTAAAAAATTCCAGATTTTTATCAAATAGAACCCTGAAATATTTTAGTTAAAAGCCTTAAATGATACCTAAGTACCTTTTCAGTCACATAAGGGTTAAAATTCATAGCAATAGCATATGATCAATCTCATATCGATGAAACCTTCTGATCACTAGTATCCACTATCCGAAACAACAAAAGCAACAAAAAGACAAGAAAATTAAGAGAAAATGAAAAGTATCTCAAAAAATGTTTTTTTGCAAATTTCAACCAGGAAATTCACTGTGAGAAATATGAGGTAAATTCTTTTGAAATTCAACAAAAGAATTATTTCATTAATAATTTTAACATCTGAAGTTTGGCTTGTAAAACTCCTCTTAAGACCATTCAATTAGTATTCTTCAGAAAAATTCTCTTTCAGAGTTTGCAATGTGTCCTTTCTTCTCCAGGTTTGAGATTGCATACTAAATGAGGTATATGAACAAGTAGTACCAAAACTGGAAGGCGGATTAAAGCAGTTATATATGTTGAAGGCGGATTCATTGAATAGCCATATAACCAGAAGGTTTCATGTGTATGCTCATGATTTGTTACGATAAAGTTATTATCTCTACGTATATCTGTTTTCTTTCTTGAAGTTAATCTCTCCTCAAATACCTTACACATCCTGTGTGTGAGAGATTCAAAATTAAAAATAAAATAAATAAAAATTAAAAATAAATAACATTTATTGTCTCCATCTTGTATTTAAAAAAACCGTTGAAAAAACTGAAGGTTAGATTGTTACTAGCACCATAGCTTACAGTGATAAGAGAAACCCTACCCTTACCAAAGCCGACACGATATAATTAGGCCGTGGTGCAGATTTTGTGACATCATGCAACGGATGGATTTTCTGGCGTCATGCAAAAAGAAATTTAAAAACAAAATAAGGATATTTAAAATTTAAAATAGAATGATTTATAAAAAAATTGTACGGGGCTGTGCTGAGACACGGCCGAAATAATTTTGTACAACACAATTTAAGGAATTTACTTTTGACATAAAATGTTCAAAAAGCGAATATACTTGCAACATGTCATAAATTTTTAACCAGACAAATTATTTTTAACTAAACCTTAATTATAAGGCATTTTCACTTCCAAATCACTGTTTTATGATAAGAGAAGTATGATACAAATGGTAGCAGACCAGATACAGTACTTCGCGCAAACATCAAATTTATACTACTGCCACACAATGTAGTAGGTGATTCGATTGGTATGTAGTCTAAATTGAAATGTCTCTTCATAAAGCTAAGAGCGTGTAACTTTAATGTAGCATCTACATTGACCAACTATCATAATTGCATATCAGAATCCAGCTGAAGGTTGTCGTTGATTGCTCTAGCTGTTGGTGATTATTTCATCATCGCACTGAACAAAAACCTTTCAATATCACATAATAACATATTAGGATGAATATAAACACTGCCTAGTATAAATCTCACTACACTTTAGCCATACAAATATTGCTGATACCATCATAAATCAGTTGTCTATAGTTTGGCCAGTCAATCTGCATAGGTTCACATTCGGTATATTTCTGAAGATTGCAACACCGCCCACTCTCCTAAAACTTAAAACACCATGTTTGGTGAGTGCATCGGATTTAAAGGAACCATACTGATTCATTGGCGTCCTCAATTTGAATCCATCTCCTGGATTTATCCAAATCTAATTATTGCTAAGTAATCAGGTGTAATAAGTACTGTCTGTTTCAATGTCTCGTGCATGCGCTACGAAACTCTATGCATTGAGATTGATAACTGTGATGTTTAAATATTCTGTTGCTCAAAGGAATCATCATTGTTGAATACTTTGTCTCACTACATAAAAAACTGCAAGGCACTATGGGTAAGCCACATTACCAATTGTCATCTCATTCAGATCAACGCGCAGCCAATAGAAAAGAAACTGAATCCATACAGGCTAAAATGAAACTGAAACATTGCTTCATGTTTTTGAGCAGTACGTGTGCACAGTCAGAAACTACTTTACGAGGCGGAGGTGAAAAAGTAGTGATGTGTTTACCCATATTGCCTTGCAGCTTTTTTCATATAGTGAGAGAGAGTATATTTCACGGTGTCATGAGTTGTTTTTTAATATGAAATGTTTTTACGCGTTTGCTGATTGTTGGCAGCATATGCGATTCCAATATGTCTCTGATTTCTTTGATCGATGGGGCTTGACTGCCTGCAGCATGATAAAAATTAAAGCCATCTTTTGAGTTAGTTAAATATAATCCATACATACTGGTTACTCTAATAAATCCAAATAAATACTAGTTTATTTTGTTGAGATATGCCATAATCATAGACGATACGATCAAATGTAGCAGCGTGAGATTTATGCACCGTGATTGCAGCGGCTGGCACCATTGGGAATAGTGCATGTTTTCATCTGTTCGTGCTACCTACATAGATATTCGTTGTGATCGATGTCTATTTCAAATCATCAGTTAAGTTGTCTTTTCAACTTTGAAATTACATGTGGCTGACATTTGATTCGTGTCATCTTGCCCATTTCTTCATTTTGGCAACTGTAACAATTAAAGATGCACTGTTCCTGCTGATTATGTAGATGTTGTTCACTCGTTTCTTTCTTTTCGAATTCTTAATTCACTACACGGACAACTTTTACATGATGTACAGGAGCCAGTTCTTGTTGTAGTTCATCATCAACACATCTTTAGCGTTTTCTGTGTGTTCTATGTGTCTGGGTACACCCATCGCACCGTTTACAAGTCTGTCGTTCACATCGATGTTTACTGTCTTCACGAACAGTAGGCAATTAGCCAAGCATGTAGCATATGAGAAGCCTCCCAATTCGACAGTGCTCATCTTGTGTATTTTGTTCTTCCTGAACTGCTTAACTTCTGCTATAACTAGTAATTTTATCAATGGCAATGACTATTATATTACTCACGATAGAAATCTTGTTGTGAGCATCAACTCCGTTGTTGCGATTAAAGCAATCTAATCACATCGATAAAATTTTCCCATGCACCTTTGTTTACTTTTAAATCTTTTCTAAATCAATTCTTTCTCATAAGGAAGCAATCTTTCACCAATGCTGATGTTGGTCAGTATAGCTGAGAATGTTTCACTACTCTGGCCCATCACTCGTGTCAATTTATAGTAATGTTGAGATTGCCATAACACATTGACATCGAACACATCTCGACTACAGTACCTTAATAGATCGGTTAGCTTTCATAGGTGGAAGTTGTCTGAAGTCACCACTAGCTATGAGCATGTACGCTCGTACATGCAACCGAATGATGAATCGTGCACACAGGTGATCTCATGCAGATGATGATTAATTTTATGAAAAAAGTCTGAACTGAACAAAGTTATCTCATCGATTATTACACACTTCACAGAAAAGAACTGGAGATGATATTGTTGTAACATCTGAGGAGTTAATCCACTAACCCTTTTGCTCTGCGTTGTGATTCTACATGCGGCTTTAACAGTGCAGGCACAAACTATGTAAGCATTACGAAGTGTATCCTGGCGTTGTCCAAGTCGGTTTAATGTTCCCATGATTAATTTCATCATAAATATTTTGGCACTACCAGCAGGGCTGGCGAAGTACACTTGCATACATTCGCTATTACGTACCCAAAATCTGTGTATAAATTCTAAGATCAACTCTCTCTGTTTTGCATTAGTTAGTCGCAGTATTTTAGAATACTCATGTTTGGACACCACATTTCCGCACTCTCTTACAAGTGCGATAGCATTGCCGGTCTCGTATTCAAAGTCAACGTTGTTCTCATCACCCGCATTGCTAACGATAACTCATCTATACTCATCTCTTTCGTTTTGTTCTCTTTGCAAGACAGTTGCAATGTAATCGTCTTTCTTGCACAGTTTTCTAAGTTCTGCCATAAATCCCTCTATATGTTACCTTAATATTCTATCTTTTGGCTAAAATGATCATCTCGTTCGCAATGTACAGTTGGATGAACTTTTATACATCTAATACATCTACAAGTTCATTGCCAAATGGAAAGAACAATGCAACCATGTCATGCTTGTAATTGATTGTCATCGATGCTATAATAACGGTATCTAATCACTGTACCCACATTCCTACCTATATATCAATTATTGTTTGAACTAAAAATGCAATCGGCTCCTTTTTGTTGTCTTTTGTTGTTCAGTGGCTTAATGGACATCATGGTCATCATGAACATCTTCATCTCTGTTGTAACGTGTTCTATTCATTACTAGTGTATAACATGAGACGAAATTGGCTAAAATCATGTCATCTAATTCTGTGGATCTCATATTTTTTTTTAAATTATAGATTTATCTATTGTTTTCACATAAAGCTTCTTTGTTCACCATTGCACGCCTTTTGTTGGCATTTTGTGTCTGTTGTAGTCAAATGGTTTAAATATTAGCGACTAGTATACAAAGGTGGCTCACCAAATGGTTGACACAGGAGACACCACACCCTCTGTGTCGAATAGTTTTAAATTTATTCTACCTTGACTACACTTTGAAATTATTCATAGAGGGACTAATGTTACTAATAGAGTAAACATATCACGCTATTGTTACGTGGGTGCTTCAATTCCTTCTTAAACTAAAATCTATCTATGAATATAAAACGATACGTGAAATCTATGTCCTAAATTGAAGCATACTTAAATTGCTCCGTACATAAATCCCTTTCGATGAAGATGATGTTAATATTGACGGTTATGGCTCATTATAGACTTTCATGGTTTGAATTCTAACAATAGATGTTGAATCGTTATGTCATCAGATAGGTTATTTGCGTCGAACTCAGCGGTGAAAGTTATTGGCGCATTCGTATCAAGCTATACTTTAATTTGGTTTCGCGACGCCTCAACTTTGAGGCATTCCCGCTGAGCCCATTGACGCTCGACATCAGATATCCGGGTCTTCATGGCTTCCCATCTCTCAATCTGTAATCCTCGGATTATTTATATAATTTTTCTCATGTTTATTTAGCCATGAATTTAGAAATTCTGTAATGTTCGGGAAATTTCCACATTTCGAAGGCCGATACCTTAGACGCTATTAAATAATAAAGTCTACTTTGTAGACTGCTTTATAAAGCACAGAAAGATAAAACAAATGACACCTAAAACGTCGTGCTAGCCCAAAGGAAGCTGGAGCTAGACTAAACTAATATCCGCCATACAGCAGATTTTCTGACTCAACTGTGCACTACCATTGTATCAGCCGATGACGTCAGCATGAAATCATTCAATGTCAGAAACTTTCTTTGTGTTATACTCTATCGAATGAAATATTATTCATCCTTCTGTCGTTAACAGTTTTCACGTTATTAAAGTTTCGGTGATCAACACTTTTCGTGACATTCACGATTTAAGCATGGTATCCCCGCCTCGAAACGTAAACGTATTCTACGTCAAAAAGTATATGACAAATGTTTGGCATTAATGCATTTTTTATATGGTAAGTTTCACGACTTTTTCTTAAAGAATTTACGGCAATTGCAAGGTGATGTGAAAGAGAAAGGAGGAGGCGGTAAAGTTGATAAGAAATCAGTTTAATTGTGCTTGTCACAAAAGTAGAGATACAACAATATATAATCAATGAAAATTAAATCTCTGGACATAATGACTGCAGGACTTGTGCATACGTGCGAGGTCTGTAGCCAAAGCATTTTAATCTCGATGGCCATCCAGTTTCCATGGTGGTGCGATACGGCGTATGGTCAATCCTGGACCTTTCTTTCCGTAGGTCGTTTTCGAATCCGGGTAATGAAGCTTCAGTGCCTGGCCGTAATAAAAATAGAAATAAATCGGACAACTAAGATTAGCAGAGTTGAGTTACACCTTGCTAAGTAAAGAGTTTGGCTATTCTGGTGGCGGCTTAGAATTTGAATTGGAGCGAGGATTAAAAAGGTAGCATGTAGTGAGAAGAAAAAGCACTTAATCCATCTAAAGATAAAAAGTTCTAAGACTATGAGTCTATGACTAAACACATTACCCTGCAACGGATGCAGCGCAGCAAAACGCTCGCAGCGCGAGATCTCAACGCGAGCGCACTCGGGTCGGGTCACTGATGTGATCGGTACTCCTCGTGGCGTTCCCTGAACTTTCCTCTCGGCTGGTGTGGGCAATGCGGGTATCCTTTGGAGTGGTTTCCGTACACAAATTTGTATCCAACGGTTCCTCCTTCCGGACGACTACTCGGCACGGCTCGTCCTGTTTGATTAGAGCTAGGTCCCGTAGCCTTTCTGATCCAATGCTTGAGAATCCTCCTGTTTCCTCGGCCTTTGGTGAGAAATCATCAATTAAAACTAATTCGGAATTGATTGGACTTGCCTTGGTACCATGTTTACTTGTCCCGCCTGGGGAGCTCGTCACAGTTGAGGCGATTGGGTTCTTCCCCAAATGGTTTTCTACATGCAGCTCCAAATTTTAAAGTAATGGATTATCAGCTTACCTTAGATTCCTTCGAGATTGATTACCGAAAGAGCTCACCTTGGCTTTCCGTGGCTGATGGCTGCGATGCCTGGTCTGAGGCTTTTCCGTTATGCTCCTGGGGCAATTGTTCCTCCTCTGTGGCATAGATTCATCCACTCGGTTCCAGGCTGATCGCTTTACTTTTCCTCTATTTGGCTCCGTCGGGGCTCGTTCTCGCTCTCCCTTTTCCTTCTTCTTCTCCGCTTTTTTAAAGGGCGAACTAATTTGTATTATTTCGTTCTTGACGAATGGGCAGCTTCCACATTTCCTCTTGCGTCTATGGACGCTATTAAAAATTTGCGAAGGAGGAGAGAAGTGGCTGACGTAATTTTCCACCCAACTTGATGCTGTCCCCGCTCGATGTTGCTTAACCTCCTAGTTTACCGTCGTCTGCTTCCTTCTTCTGTCCAATGGCTTCTTATTCCTTGACAAGCGATCTGACACCGTCCCCGCAGGCAACCCGCAACGAAAAATTTTCATTTTCGTTTGCGGCTTTAAGTGCCCTGTCAACGCATCGGCGATGACATTCTTTTCCGACTTGACGTACGCCAATGTCACATGAAATCCCATCAAAGACTGAAGCACCCTGGTTTGTATTTTCGTGAGGAGCCTTTTTTGTTTTAATAACCGTGACACTGCTTGGTTATCGGTGTAGATCACCGTGGGCACTTGTTGAATGTAGTGGCTCCAACAATTAAGTGCGTGGTCTACCGCCAATAATTCCCGCTCATAGTTACTGTGAACTTGCTCTTCGAACCTCCATTTTCTTGACTCGAATGCAATTGGAAATAGCTTATTATCGTATATTTGCATGGCTACCAGGCCTATAGCTGTTTCTGATGCATCGCATAAAACGTGCAATCTCTTTTTGGGGTTGAATATTTTAATTATGGGTGGCCGAATTAGCGCCTCTTTCAGCCTGCAGAAGGCGTCCTTCCTTGCTTCCATCCAGACGAAAGGCTCTTCCTTCCTAAGCAACTGAAACAGCGGCTCTGCAATTTCCGAGTATCGCGCAATGAAATGCCTATAAAATTGTATCGTGCCCAAGAATCCTCTAATTGGCCGGATGTTGGCTGGTGTTGGCCATTTCCTAATTGCCTCTACCAGACGGTTATCACATGACTTGCCTTGTTCTGAGAACTCGTATCCGAGGTATTTCACTTTGGTAACCCCAAACTCACATTTCGTTATTTTTAGAAAAAGTCTATCTTTTAGTAACCTTTGTAGCACTTTCTCAGTTAGCTCACTTAGCTTCTCCATAGTTTCAGCGTAAATCAGTATATCGTCGAAGTATGCGATGACACCTTTATCTAGCAGCCCCCATAAGGTATTGTTAAGCGTAAGAGCTAATGTGGAGGATGCTCCCTTCAAACCGAAAGGCATTACGAGAAACTCGAAAAGTCCTAACCTTGTTTTAAACGCCGTGAGATGTGTCTGGTTTGGATCCATTCTTATCTGGTGGTATGCGTCCATGATATCTAATTTAGTGTAAGAAAGAGCATTAGCTAATTTGTCGATTCTAGGCACTGGGTATCGGTTGCCCTTAGTAATTTGATTTATTTTTCTAAAGTCCACGCACATTCGCAAACTCCCATCTTTCTTGGTCACAAACAGGACTGGTGAGGCGAAATTGGATGTAGGAATTTTAATTAATTTTTTTTCTAGTAACTTACCTAGTGTCTTTTCCACTTGTACAGCGGGGCGTTGACTAGGCTGAACAGGGTTGTTAAGTCGAGTGAATGTTGAACTTGCCTCTTGGGTGGCAAACCTGGAGGCAAATCATCTGGAAATAAGCTTTTGTACCTTTGAATTAAAGTCTTAAATTTAAGGTGAATATTTTGCAAAGCATTATTAACGTTATTATATGATACGGATTCTTGCCTTTTTACGAAGACTGCAAAAGCCGGCACCTTGGGTTGTCTTGTCAGGATATGCATAACTCGACGGCTGACATTTCTTCCACATCGTCGTTTTTAGAAGTCCACCTAACCAAATAAAGAACTTTGCCTTTTCAGTTAACGGAGCATGTTTGCGAGGTCCAATGTATTACCGGCTGCTCTTTTCTTAACCAAGGCATACCCAAAACTGCGTCGTAATTGCGCACTGGCAATACATTGAATCCCAAGTAGCCCTGATATTTGCCACTGTTAATTTTCAATGCCTCAGTCTCACCTATGATTCCGCATTTCTGACCGTTAATTAATGATGCCTGCTTCTTCTTTGCCGCGGCCCTAAGGATGATTTTATTTCTTTGAGCGAAATCTTCATCCAAAAAGTTTTCTTCCGCTCTTGTGTCAATCAAAATTTTCGCTTCGACATTGGCGATCTTCCCTTGGACAACTATTAGGTTTCGCCGATTACCCTGGTCGACGAAGTTAACTTGTGGGCTTCATTTAATATTAGCCCCCTACTTCCTACTATTTTCCCTGATATGCCCTTCCACGCCGCAACGATAACAAATAATTTTCCTCTTTCCTGCAGCGATCCGGCGTGTGGACACCGCGTCAAATTCCATCAGGACTTCTTCTTCCTGCAAGTGAACTTCCGGGTCTTGGACCTGGTGCCACTGCTCCAAATAATTTATCGCCTCGAAGACGGTTGAAAATTTCTAATTAGGGGGGAACCCTTCAATAAGCCACAGCAGCTTATCATATTCCGAAGCTAACTGTATGCCCCCTAAGAGTTTACAAAATTGAAGTAAATAGCTAGGCAAGTCATTTTTCTTCATCTTTAAATTTAGAATATCACGTCTTGAGTAACCTGAGTTTGACCCCTGGTATAGGTCAGCTGAAATTGTTCTTCAATGTACCTCCATGTGAGAGCGGGTTGTTGAGACATAAGGTCGGCCAGCCACTCCAACGCGTCACCTTTCATTGCGCTCGATAGGATTCTGACGCAATTATCCAAAGCCAAATTTTTACACCTTATGATCATCTTGAAAGTCTTTAAAAAACTGTCCGGATCTTCACCTTTCTTCCCCTCAAATACCGGGAATGGCATCATTTCCAACGCCTTGAAATCCATGATAAGGCTTGCAAATACAACTCACTATTACCGACGTTTTCTATCTATCAGTCCAAATCCAGATTCCACTGTTCTTTTGATTCTTTTAATCCTTAGCACCGCACCCTCTTTACTTCTGAAGCACAGTCTGGAACAGTTCCTAACTGAAAAAGAAAATAGAAAGCAAAACGATTAAACGTAGCACAAATTTCACTTAATATACCTTATCATAAAACAGTTCTGTAGTGGAAGTGTAATGGTCCATGGCGTTGCACAGCTTACGTATCAAGCACCTCCCTCTCTCTTTCATGACTTTTTCTTAAAGAATTTACGGCAATTGCAAGGTGATGTGAAAGAGAAAGGAGGAGGCGGTAAAGTTGATAAGAAATCAGTTTAATTGTGCTTGTCACAAAAGTAGAGATACAACAATGTATAATCAATGAAAATTAAATCTCTGGACATAATGACTGCAGGACTTGTGCATACGTGCGAGGTCTGTAGCCAAAGCATTTTAATCTCGATGGCCATCCAGTTTCCATGGTGGTGCGATACGGCGTATGATCAATCCTGGACCTTTCTTTCTGTAGGTCGTTTTCGAATCCGGGTATTGAAGCTTCAGTGCCTGGCCGTAAGTCTCTGTCGAAATCTTCTGGATAAAAATAGAAATAAATCGGACAACTATGATTAGCAGAGTTGAGTTACACCTTGCTAAGTAAAGAGTTTGGCTATTCCGGTGGCAGCTTAGAATTTGAATCGGAATGAGGATTAAAAAGGTAGCATGTAGTGAGAAGAAAAAGTTACATTGGCACTAAATCCATCTAAAGATAAGAAGTTCTAAGGCTATGAGTCTATGACTAAACACATTACCCTGCAACGGATGCAGCGCAGCAAAGCGCAGCTCGCAGCGCGAGATCTCAACGCGGAGCGCACTTGCGGAGCCTGCGATCTCCGAACGGGCTCGGGTCGGGTCACTGATGTGGTCGGTACTCCTCGTGGCGTTCCGGGAACTTTCCTCTTGGCTGGTGTGGGCAATGCGGGTATCCTTTGGAGTGGTTTCCGTACACAAATTTGTATCCAACAGTTCCGGACGACTACTCGGCACGGCTCGTCCTGTTTGATTAGAGCTGGGTCCCATAGCCTTTCTGATCCAATGCTTGAGAATCCTCCTGCTTCCTCGGCCTTTGGTGAGAAAATATCAATTAAAACTAATTCGGAATTGATTGGACTTGCCTTGGTACTATGTCTCCTCGTTCCGCCTGGGGAGCTCGTCACAGTTGAGGCGATTGGGTTCTTCCCCGAATGGTTTTCTCCATGCAGCTCCAAATTGTAAAGTAATAAATTATCAGCGTACCTTGGATTCCTCCGAGATTGATTACCGAAAGAGCTCACCTTGGCTCTCCGTGGCTGATGGCTGCGATGCCGGGTCTGAGGCTTTTCCGTTATGCTCCTGGGGCAATTGTTCCTTCTCTTCGGCATAGATTCATCCACTCGGTTCCAGGCTGATTGCTTTACTTTTCCTCTATTTGGCTCTGACGGGGCTCATTCTCGCTCTCCCTTTTCCTTCTTCTTCTTCGCTTTTTTAAAGGGCGAACTAATTTGAATTATTTCGTTCTTGACGAATGGGCGGCTTCCAGCTTTCTTCTTGCGTCTATGGACGCTACTAAAAATTTCCTTCTTGCGTCTATGGAGGAGAGAAATGGCTGACGTCATTTTCCACCCAACTTGATGCTGTCCCCGCTCGATGTTGCTTAACCTCCTAGTTTACCGTCGTCTGCTTCCATCTTCTGTCCAATGGCTTCTTATTCCTTGAGAAGTGATCTGACAGTAAGTACTTAGTCATCTGAAATACATTTTTCAAAATATTCTATTGGTTTTCGTGACCTTTCAACAATACAAGTGATGTAGTGCCATGGCTTTGTATAGATCGCGTCGGCTTCGCCCTTCCTCACTGTTCCTAAAAATGAGTCGCAAATGGCAGGAAGTAACACCCGCCTAGCGACAAATTTTAACATTGTTTCATAGTAATAATATAGGGCTGGTTCATTACCGATTTTCTCAACTGAGAGTTCTCAACTGAGTCTTCAGCAACAATGGACTTGTATTGTTGAGAAGAGCAACACTTCGGTTACAACAATGTCACTGTATTGTTGCTGAACACTGAGTTGAGAAATCTAATTTGAGAAAAGTAGATAATGAACTGGCCCTTAGCCTTTCTAATTATAGGGAAGGTCTGCCGCTATCTCGACAAAAATACCAAGGAAAATCAGTTTTCTATATAAAAACTCAAGAAACATCTATTTATTATTTACATTTATCATAACAGCATCAATGACCCTAACAATGTTACGTTTTGTTGCTAGGCAGTACTAAATCCTGCTGTTTTCGACTAAATAGAATCAAAATTTTAAAAGCAATAACCATTTATTTTAATTTTTATGTTATTAAAAAAAAATTTTTTGAGGCTACCTGACATATTTATCATATAGTGCACAAGGTAGGAAGAGCGCAGAGAGGCACGTGAGAAGAGGTTTATTGAATTTTCAGGCCAAGGTTAAACAATGAAGCAAGGCAAATGGGCAGTCTTTCTGTTATAATTGTAGACTGGCTAAGACTAAAATGGTCAGGTGAATTTTCCGCTATCAGGTCATATTATCTCGCTAAAATCAAAATAACATCTCCTTAGTGCAAAGTAATGTGTACGCTATGGCTATTGGATTTAATATCTCTGATTAAAATTCAATGACGTTTCACTTTAGAAAATGAGAAAGATCCACCGGATAAAAGATCATTATATCGTAGCTGAAACAATTACAAGCAACAGGATGTGTGCTGCACACCTGCTATTTGATCTTTTATAACAATGGTACTGAGTGTGCCCATGATTCTTACAGAACCAACATTTCCGTTTTTGTTTCCTGAGCTTACAAAATTTCACCACATGTCTAATCCGTTTACAGTAATAACACCGTTTCCTAGTATACGTTCGATTTCTTAACATTTCATCCACCTGAAGGGCAAGGGAAAACTATAGATGGCGAATGAAAATGTAGCAAAAATTACACAAGCGTTCGTCCGCAACTCAGCAAAATCCACGCGTCCTATAGGTGTAATTTGAACATGTAGAGAGCGCTACCCATAAGGTTTGGCATACTTTTGTGAAGTTGTATCCTATAACACAAAAGTGATTTTGAGTTTCGCACTGATGCGAACACAGGTGATAGGACGTTTTTCTTCGCTGCAAAAATAATGAACAGCACAAATTACCTGAGCATAATTGAAAGTTAGGCATTACAAATCATGGAGGAATATTGGCCAAGCCTGTTTCTCAAACAGAATGGTGCACCACCTCATTGCGGACTTCTCGTTCGGGAGACTCTCAATCACCATTTCCCGGACAGATAGATAGGACATATCGGCTGCCATGTCGCCTGATTTAACCCCTCTCGATTTTTTCCCCGTGGGAGTTTGTTAATAATAATGTGTATGATAAGATAGTAAACGACTTGCTTGAATGCTTCCGTGGAATGGCATTACAAAGTTTCGTGAGGATGTTGCAGTAGAAGTCGGCATGTACAGTTTTCTCTCGCGGATTAGCCCGTGACGACCAAACATAATAACAGTGTTAAACGATAGTTTTTACTATTCCTCTGTTGAATTTCTGGTTTGTTTGTTGGTCCCCTCTAGCTGTGAAGGAGATTCATATGTGTGTTTACTTTGTGTGTACCCCCTACTCTCTAGTAGCACAGCGCACACCCCTCCTTGGCTCAATTGGTCAAACAAACAAGTTTAACAAAATAAAATTATCCAATTATCATTTGTTGTCGAGCCGGCCCCCAGCAATTGAGCGGGTAAGCTTCTCATTATACTGCCTTGTAGTTATATGCAACACCCTGTCCACAAGTCACTGCCTAGTTGAGAAACTGCACAAAGAGTTTTATGCTGCCTGTTTTGAGGGGCTTGTAAAATGATGGGACAAGTGCCTTATTGCACAGGAAGTTTATGCGGAGAAATAAAAGTAGTTTGCAAGTCAATACTCCTATTTGTTTCATTCCGATATTCATTTGTAACTTACTTCTTGACTTCCCCTCGTTTCCAGTTGTAAACATTTGTTAAGGTACAAATAATTTAAGCACCCTGTATGATATCGGATACAATCTTGGCAGAGGAAAAAATTATTCTTTATATCGCGGTTGGTTTAATTAGCTTTAATTTGTTAACATTATGTTCAATTTAATTTAATTTAATTTAATATCCTAACCTAACTCTTGTCTTTATGTTCACTAAAGATTCATCCTATATATTTTTCAGAATACTGTTGCAGCAGACATTCCTGAAGAGGAATACTTACAAATAAGTTTGCTAAATATGGTAGGCATTCTCTTTCCTCCTATTATTCTATAGTATAAAAGGAAATATTTGCGATTCAGAATGTATTTAAATATTTATATCTTTTTTATATAAGGGTCACTACAAAGTCAAGGCAACTATTTTTTGTAAGCAAATGTGTTGTTGAACAAACAACATTAATGTAAAGATTTTTCTATCGAAAAATGGAAGGAAAAATTCTGCGACCTGGGATCGAACCAGGAACCTCGGCTGTCATGGCCGACGCTTCTACGAATTTTTCCTTCCATTTTTCGATAGAAAAATCTTTACCTGATGCTTGGTAGGCTTATCTCCAGTTATAATATCATTTATTATTTCAACATTAATGTAATTTGTTAATAATGCCTATTACATGGGTTATTCAGGAAATGTTGTGGACAATGGAGAAGAGTAAAAAAAAACACGAATTTCAAAACAAAACAGGAGTCCGACACATTGAATGAAAATAATTTTTTAGATGCAACATACAAATAAATATTTTATACTGTCCTAAAATCTTTATTTATCTATCAGTGGACGATTCTACCGAATCATGAACATCGGTAATACTGAGAAAGGGCTTATAGACGATAACGGAAGTCGGAGGTAAAAGTACAGGTATCGAGTCTCCCAATATGTCGAGGAAACATTTTGTCTATGCATTGAGTGCGTTTACTTACTCGGCCACATATATGGCATGTGCAAGGTTTTCGCAGTTTCTACAGCGTGCGCAGAGTTATTTTAGGGCATGATTAAGCACCGGTAGTTATGTGTACACAAATATTCTGTATTTTCATCTTTACAGAGCATCAATGGCGGATTATCTGCTAACACAAGAAATGAAAAAAACACGCCATTATCGTTCCGCTACTCGCAGAGCAGAATGATGTTGAAATTGCAACAATTTGGAAGTCGCCAGATCATTTTTGAACAAAGTTCGGAAGGAGTTGGAAGATTCAGGATGAAATCTTTCGCCCGTAGGTAAGAGCAAAGAGCACCCACAAAGTTTATTCTCTATGAGAACATCACAATTTTTATAAAAGTTGTAAAACGTTATCCATGCAAACCAAGAAATTTCCATCAAAGCCATCTGAGATCTCTAGGTTTCCGAGGTCACAATCCGCATTGTGGTACAAGATTACCTTCGTTTTAAGTCGTATGTTCTGAGGAAAGGGCATTCATGTCGGAAAAGACCATACCAACGGCTGCTTCGAGGGAAGCAGTTATTAAACAAGGTAAAACATCAGTAGGAGCTTGGCATACTCTGTTTTTTCCCGATGAAAAAAGCTCTACCAGGACCAAAAGCTGAAGCAGCGAAATGACAGATGGTTCTATGCGGATACCTTAGGGATAGTTTCCTGCAATTGTGATAGACCTAGGGATAGTGAGTAGCAAAGTGTTTTCGAGTGAATGCTGCTGGCTATATTGCGGAGATGCAAACAGTTGTGAAGCCTTGGATAGACAGCATTCTCAATGACAAGCCGTATATTTTTCAACAGGACTCTGCACCTGCACAAAGCTGTGGCAACAAAAGAATAGGTGGCACCATGGATGAAGAAAAGATGGATGGGACACTCCTATGCGTCGAGCGTGAGTTTTTTTTCAGTGGCGCTCTCTGTGGATTTGCGTAGTACTAAACCAAATCTGTCTGGGAAATAAAGAAAAATAGTTTCAGTTTCTGCTTTGCGTAGTACTAAACCGAAACTTCACCACCATCGTTTCGATTTGCGTAGTACTAGAAATTTTTTAAAAAAGAAATTCATATATTAAGTGGCTTTTTAAGATAAAAGTGTGCTTAGCAAGTTTTTTAATATTTTTTATTTTATTGTTTTTAGTCTATTTTTAATTTTATTAATCAATCTAAGCAGATGATTATATTTAGTACTACGTAAAGCTCCAGATGTCGCCCCAAAATCAAACTCACTGAGGACGGCAATGGAGTGTCCCATCCATCTTTTCTTCATCCATGGTGGCACCCATCTACATGATCACATCGCAGCGAATTTGTATCCACTTCCGAGATCTCAATCCTCTCGACAATAGGAACATATAGAAGTACCATTTTAGTTCGGTCATGTCAATAATTCCGGTCTGGTATTGAAGCTGTTACTGCGGCTACCGGCAGTTAAATCGAATAAACCTGTTCTGCAACCTTTCCTACATCTGTGTACGAGGCCTGTCCGGAAAGTATCCAGATTGAGGCTACAAAAAATAAACAATTAGTTACTTTCAAAATAATCATCGTCTGCAGTGTAACGTTTATAAGATATGATTTAGCTAAACAACATTTGAACAGGAATGTAAAGTTTAAATTTTAAAGTTGTTTTATCGACTTTAAAACGTTAACTTTGGAAAATATTAGCTTGAGTTTAAATTCTTAAAGCATTAGAAAAAGACTACTAAAAACAATTAAATTCTTTAAAAATTGTTACTTTAAACAAAATCAACTATTCTCACAACATAAGTGAGAACAACATTAAAAGAAATATATCATTAAGGAAAGTATAGTGGATTTTTAATCTAAACATCATTTAGATTAGACATTGCGTTGTGTTTTAAAAATTTAAAAGCTGGAAAAAGACTTATAATAAAAATTAAGCTAAATAAAGTTGTATGCAGTTAAAATGTGTTTGCAGAGAAGAAAACATGAGCAGCAGGCATGGTAAAAGAATTGAATTTATATTTTAATAGGAGAAGCTTTATAAAAATATGTTTTTACATATTAATCCCCATAAATTCAAACAGCAAGATACATTACAAAAAGAAACCTACAATTGTATGTGAATGAAGTAATTTATTGAAAACATAGCAACATGAAGATTGCTGAATAAAATTGAGAAAACATGCAATAGTTATGCACGTAAAAAAAAATTGAGAGCACTTGTGTGGCCACCACAAATGAAAAAGAAAATTGATATGCATTTAAGTTTAATCAAGCTTAAGACTCAGATATTTGCATGAAATGCGAAAATTTTAACAGTAATAAGAATGCTTGATTCACCCACAGTTGTCAAACTTAAATTATGACAAGAAATAATGAAAAGAAAGCCTGTATATAGAAAAATTTCCTTACCATTTTTCATAAGGTAAAATGGAAGGCAGAAAATACAAAAATTGAAAATAATTATTTGACTACTCCACTTTAGCCATTTTGTTAGATGCAAAGAGACAAAAATTAAGAAAAAACTTAAAACCCCCCTTTAAAATTGATGAGAAAAAATTTTGAATTACATTGGGGTCCAAAAATGCAGATAAGAAAAGAGAAATTATATAAAAATAACTTTTATTAATTTAGAAAGTTTAAAAGTCCAAATTGACAAATTAAATTTAAGTTCCGATGGGCATAAGTAGCACACTACAGGCAGAAAAACTTTACATAGTAGATAGTTGACAAAGATGACTTCCGGAGAAGAGATTGACTGGGG
The DNA here is from genome assembly GCA_023313115.1 of Rhysida immarginata. NCBI lineage: Eukaryota > Metazoa > Arthropoda > Chilopoda > Scolopendromorpha > Scolopendridae > Rhysida > Rhysida immarginata. Next base: position 5,534 of record JAHWFO010096927.1, on the reverse strand, counting down.
AATCCAGACAAATCTGTATCACAGTTTATAAAAACAAATGCCCATCTCGGTAGAAGTGGACGAAGAGGATGAAACTGAAAAAAGGCTTACATATCCGGATACTTAAGGAATGATGTAATCAAGAAGTTATCTTTGTAGAAATATTCAGACAAACATCAAGGTGAAGGTTGAACGCTGTAGTGGCTATGGAAGATGGAGGAGCCTCATGTGAGTATCATGGCCAAAGGGAAGAGTGGTAGAGTAGTGAAGAAAATTTTCAAAAGTTGATGACTTTATGCTCTTTGGGCAACAGTCATAAAGCACGCAGCTAGTACGCGGCGACAATAGAAAGGCACAGTTCAGAGCATGATTATGTAAATTATAGAACTTCAGAAGAAATGACAACAATCAATATGTTTCATGGATATTGTTGATAAAATCATATTAAGCTTTCTAAAGAAAAATTACACCAAATTAATCCTATCAAATTACTTAAATTTCCAAATTCAAAGGATCCTTGTATTATACTGCAAAAGCAATTATTGACAATGGAAATGTCACCTGAAGAAATATTTACAAAAATTCTATAAGGGAAATGCTTATAAGCGAAATACTACTAAGTAATCTGGCTCTAGTTTGCAAAAGAAAACATTTTACAAATAAATATTTATAAGAAAATGTTTACAAGTAAATAATTATAAGTGAATGTGTACACATTATTTTTACTAATTAATATTAGAGATATTTCAAAAATCTGCCCAAAGTACAAATTTAAAAAAAATATATACGAGGGGCGATTGATAAATAAGGTCTCCAGGGATGTAACTTTTTTAGTTAATAACAGATTTTCAAAATTCTTTTTGTATCTTATACTCACATTTGTCCTCTATGTAATGCACTATTCACTTTTTGACATAGTCCCCATCCCTTTACACCCATTGCGCCAACGCGTGACTAGTTGGGTGAACCCGTCGGAGAGATATTCTGGAGTTGTTGTCGACACCAGTATTGAATGGCAGCTTTGGGCCCTCTTCTGGAGTACGATAACGTCCACCCGCATACTAGTCACCACACACCAGAGGCGTTGCAGCACCTACAGTTCAAAGATGAAAAATTTCAGTTCAAAAATGAAAGACTTTGCACATTGCGACTTCCCAAAGAAGAAAGAGCCTCTTAAGGGACATGAGTTGGTTCTTACATGAGGTAAACGCTGCCATTCAATCCTGGTGTTGACAACAACTCCGGAATTCCTCTCCGACGGGTTCACCCAACTAGTCATGCTTGAAAAGAAATGGGGACTATATCGAAAAGTGAATATTTTATTATAGAGGACAAATGTGAGTATAAGATACAGAAAGAATTTTGAATATCGATTAACAAATAAAAATGTTACAGCCAGCAATCGTATTATTGCCCTGGAGACCTTATTTATCAATCGCCCCTCGTATATATAGTGTAAATGATAGAAGCCAGAAAAGAAATAGTAAAAACAACTTTCATTTTACCTACTATAAAATATTGTACTAAAAAAATTAAGATTATTTATAATATTGCCTGGGTCAAAAAAAAACCACTAACAGAAATTAAATAATCATAAATTATCAAGATTTGAAATGTAGTACAACTTTAATGGCTGCAAGTCAGATAATATGTTGAGGTTTATATTTTTCATTTTATTTTCCTAAAAAAATGTGATGGGAGATTTATTCGAACATCACAGCAGCAACTCATTTAACCCAGCGTTGCTGCCATTGGTCGAAACAATTATGGAATGCCTCCTTTGGAATGGCCAAGAGCTCCGCCGTCGTATTTTGTCTTCTAACATCCACATCGTCAAATCTCCGTCCTTTGAGCGCTTTCTTTATCTTCGAAGAGGTGAAGAAGTTGTACGGAGCGAAGTCTGGTGAGCAGAGAGGCTGCCTGACCTAAGCAACGTGATGTTTTATCAAGAATTCTTACGCAATAAGCGCTCTGTGTGCGACAAGAAAAGAAAAACGTTCTGCTTTAGCATATTATAACAATTGCACGCGTCACTCTTAACAGCTGTAAATTTCATTACCTCATCAGCAGAAATGTCGTTACACGATCCGGATAGGAGAAAGATGCAGCGAGTCCTACTTTTTGTAGCCTCAATCTGGATACTTTTCAGACAGGCCTCGTATGTATAAAATACGTTGTTTGGCATAGAGTAAATGTTGTTTTTTCCCACTATCTACATCATGTCCTCAAATATCCTACGCACCCTGTAAAATCACAAAATGAGTGCATTTTGTATGATGCAAAATTAAAATTATTCCATCACCCGTAACTTTTTTATTTTAGGTCGCAACATTATTATGAATTTTAAAGAGGACCAAATCTATATTTTAAACACTATGAAGCACATAAAAACTCCATAATCGCATACATAATAATTTGATGAAGTTTTCGAAAAGCATCCTAAAACCAAAATGAACATATTGGTTGTTTCATGAATAATAATAAATTATGCCTTAAAAATAAAATATACACAGAGTGGACAGATTATTATGAGCAGCTGATATTTGTAGGCAAATTATCTATGATTTCGCACTGAAGTTGCTAGAGGGCTGGAATTGTATAAATAGGGAAGCACGTTGTTTACCACGACAGTAGAAGTGATTTGTTTGTGAAAATATAGATAAGCAGACAGTGTTCATATCCAGCATCATTCTGGAATGTGAAGGGGTTTGCTCACCTTTCTCACCTGGCCACACCTAAAAGACGCTGGGTCACACCCACAGGTGTGTAATTTTTTATGAAAACTCCTCCACCCCTCCTCATTTAATTTGAATTAAAATGAATATTCATCATATTTTTGATGTGGTGGGGGGTTTTCCCATGGTTGTTATGAATTATTATGAGATTCATATTTTTTCATGTGCTCCTGGCTCCCCACCCTTTATTGTCAAAAGCTGATCACTGTGCACAATGCACTGGAGCACTCCTGACCCCTTTTTCTCTGAGGTATCTTACAGCTTTGAATGTGGGTGGCAGTGAACCCCACCGTCGCTGACCCGTTTCTGATGTCACCTCTATGTCGGGGAAGGTGCTGAAGGGGTTAGTGGTGTAAGTTCACCATACCTTACTTTCCCATCCCTGCCTTTTTTATTGTCTTTGATTTCTTCTCATTCCTGATTTGTATCGTCGCTGATTTTAAATTATGTTTTTCTCTTTTCATTGAGGTGGAACATTTTTTGGGCTTCAAGTGCATTTATTATTTAAGTTCTTTCCATTCGTTTATTACCCATGATTTTAATAAAATTTTAAGGTTTCATTTTACTTGCTCACTACACTATTTTTACGTTAATGCATTCATTACTTTTCCCAATACTTTTTAATGATTTTTCAGTAAAGTTTCAGTTAAGATACATATTATTTTTATTTTACTTACAAAGTCAAGTTTTACGATTTTTACGTTAATAGTTTTTAATTCATTATTTTTTCTTTTGCTATGCTACCAGATGTTTTTATCAGTGTGTAATTAACATTGACAAAAATGGTGACTTACGGGCGAGTTTTTTGTGAGTTCGGGGTTAAGTAAAAATGGAAGCGAGGGTTTTGATTTTATTGCACAAGATTATTTACTTACTTACCTCTACCACTACTACTTTTATTACAGCGACTGTTGACAAAATGTTCTATGAGTCGGCTCAAAATTCTTCTCACATAAACACAATTATGTATATATACAGGGTGATTCAAATTCAATGTGAAAAACTTTTAGGGGAGATATTATGGTATTCTAAGCAAAAAATTTCATATGTATATGGATGCGAATTTGAACGCTAACTGAGATATGAAAAGAAATAAAAAGGCTGCCACCAAGATCAACAACAAATTAATAACTCAAGTTCTTTAAGACCTAGGATGATGAAATTTGGGAGAATAATAGGGTACACATTATTGTGTACAATGTTAAAATTTGATCATATTCCAGCAAGTAGTTTCTGAATTGCGTATTCAAAATCATAACACTACTCACATACGACTACTAATCGTATAGTATTTTTTATTATTTCACATTATTTTATTTTCTTATTTTCCTTTCAAATGGAAAATGAGATGACCCTATTGTGATGCTATCGTTAGAAAACTCGTTGTTGTTCTCCACAGCAGAAGTTTTCTCCTTCAAGAAAGCTCCCTAAGATTTTTAATGTTCCAGCCTTAGATAATTAGGCAAAAACTGTGGAATGGAAGAACTGAAAAGGGGGAACACTTTGTAATACCAAATATGCGCAGTTCAATTGTGCAGTGCATTACGGTTGTCTGGTTTTTAAAAGTTTAGCAATTAAATTAAATTTAATTTAATATTTCCATAAAATGAAGAAATGTGAATTTTTCAAAATTAATTATCATAAAACAACATTTATGCTTTATGTAAAAAATTACATTATATCAGCAATAATTTATTTAAATCCTTCAAAATTTGGAAGTGTCTGCGTCTGAGCAAAATAATATCATTTCAGTAAGCAGTTCATTATTAAGCCTAATTACCAGTTCATCCTTGACTTTGATTTTCCTCATTGAACCATCTACAGGAAGAGTAATTTCTGCTGTCACAAAAACATTTCATGTGGTATTTTCTGAATTGTCTGCTATGCAAAATATATCCATTTGAAAGATAATTCAAACGTTTTATCTTCACATATTTATAAAGATTGGTTAGTAGCAATCTTCAGTAAAAATGCAGAATACCGTCCCCTAAAATTCCTTGACTGATATGATTAAGACTAATAGCATTCATGTATTGCAGTTTGGACTGTTACCTCTAGTTAATGGTAACTAGTGATTTGCCTTACTTTTTGAACTTTATTATTACAGATTTCACGTGAAATAGTAGTTACTCATGTGCTCATAGGCATCTCAGCTTGGCAGCCATTTTAAAAGATGCTGGGAACACCCAGAATCTTAGTGGAAAGGGAAGCAAATAACACAGCTTTTTGTAAAAGCAATTGAAAATATCGTTTGTTAATTGATTTTTAATAATAATTCATTAAAACCAAGGAATATTTTAAATTTAAATAAGCAAATGATATTTTTAATCGCTAATACAAAAACCTGTAAGCTGCCTGGCTGAGATAACTATGAGCACATGGTTTAACAACTATTATTATACGTGAAATCTGTAATAATTTTCAAAAAGTAAGGCAAATTTGACCTGGTTTTATCAGATTATTATATGCAATTTTAGGAAATAGAGAAAAAAGTGAAAAACTTTCTGTAATGTATATTTAATATTAGATAAAACTTCGTTTGAAATCCTCCCTCCCCCCATCGTATTTTCCCTGTTTATTAAAAAAAATGGAACACACGCAAATTTTTCATAATACACAGTAATGAATTTTTAACTTTTATTTTACATATTATGCGTATTTTAGACCGAAAATTACACTCATATATATATATAAAATACCGTATTATATACGGAAATTATACTCTTAATTTCTGTCTCAAATGTTAGGGTGTAATTTTTTTTACAACTCTTACTTACTTACTTACTTTTCAAACCCGCTTATCCGTTAGGGTCGCGGGGG
>JAHWFO010096925.1:0-11639 GCA_023313115.1 Rhysida immarginata | reverse complement strand
ATAACGATGGTAACGAGTTGTTGCGTGTTTGGATGTATTGTATAACAATGGGATAAGTTCAGAGCCATGGCAGCCATGGGTCTCGATGCCCTCAAAAGATGGCGGATATTCAATGTTTATGTTTTGATATTTCTCCCTATACTGGTGTGAAATGTTGGAAGAGGCAAGCAGGACTCTTATTCCATTACAGATGGAGCGGACTGCCCTTTCTGCAACACCATTTGACGGGGGGTTCTCAGGTATGGTAACTGTTGTGTTATCCCTCTGAAGCACAAAATTCAGTTAACTCGTTGTTGGTAATTCCGTGCCGTTGTCAGATCTTATGTGCACCAGTCGGTTTCCTGTCGATCCTTGTAATCATCTGTTTAAGTTTATCAAAGCTTGCGGAACCTCTGCTTTAGTAGAAACAGAATACACAAATGTCTTCCGGGTATAATCGTCCACGGTAATCAAGATGTATTTGTGGCCATAAGCAGAGGTAACTGGCATGGGACCGATCGTGTCCACGTAGAGGAGATACAAAGGGCGGGTAGACTGTTGGCGTCGAACAGTTCTATGATGTGCATGAGTCATCCCTGCCTCTAGTCACGGAACACATGGCGTGATCTCAGAAGGAAGTGTAAAGTTCTCTAGACCACGGATACTGCCATGTTTTAGTGCTTTGGCGATCTCTTTACTCGACGGATGCCCTAAGGCATTATAAGAAACTGCGGCGTAAGGAACGGGATGCGCCGTTTGGCAAACGGGTGCAGTTAGATATAACACTGGCAGGAATGGGAGATCTGCGACTTTCTTCTGTGCAGCCACTGATACGCCTTGTTCGGAAGTTCTTGAGTAACCATTAGGACCAAAAGACAAAGTATATCCCTGTTTGGCTAACTGACTCATGGAAACAAGGTTAAATCGCGCATGGGGAGCATAAAGCGCGTCATGTAAAGTTAAAACTGACCCAGTGGTTAACGGGACACTCGCGATTCCTATACCAGTCGCGGTAATGGTTTTCCTAGAGCAGTGGGAATATCTCTATGACAGTTCTGCATAGATGTAAAGAATTTCTTGTCCTTAATAACATGGAAGGAGCTGCCTGTGTCCACTATTCATTCTTGTTTTGGGGGCCCAACGTAGTTTGCTGCAGGTTTCTGCCCCTTGGCTTTACCATCGCGTTTGCGAGTTTTACGTTTTGGACATGTGGCACGTACGTTAGGTGGAGGCGGCCGCTGGGAAACGCGAACTTTCAAGGTGCCGGATGCTGGTGAAAACTGCTTAGAAGTGCAAACAGACCTGACATGCCCTCGGCCACCACAATTGTAACAGGTTACTCCTGAGCGCTGTTGGTACCAGAGGGAGAAGGTGGCATCCGAGCAGGCTTTGTAGTGGCGCAAGAGGCAACGCCAGACGACCGTTCACGTGAATTATCTTTGAACACAACGCTCAACTGGCTATGAAAAGCTTCGAGGGTCATGTTATGGTCAGTCTGCACTGAGGCGTATAAGTCTAAGGCAAACCAGTTACCATATGATCAATTAACGACTTGTCATCTATGGGTAATGATACGGCACCCGCCTCCGCGCGGATTTGTAATGCACGCGCTACGTATGCATTGGGGTTATCTGTGTCATGGAAGCTAAGAGCTGAAAGGCGTCTCATAACTTCCGCCTGAGTCACAGAATCGGGTCGGGCATAACGCCGACGGATGCCTTCCCATATGGAAAATGGATTGTCATCCTGCAACATGACTACAATGTCATCATCTACCATGCTTAACAAATAATGCCTTTCACGTGCCCATTCCATTCTAACAGCGGATCTCTCTGGATCCAAAGTCGGTAAGGAAGTCTTAGTGTGTACATATTTGTCTAATTCCTTTGATTCTAGAAACGCTAACATACGATACTTCCATTGGTGAAAGTTAGCGCTGGTGGGCTTAGGGATTGAACGACTGTCATCAAAGAAAGACTCAGCTATAGTTGGACACAAAATAAATTCCAATTCCACTAACCACGTTCTGCTACCAGTGATGAGGCATATAGGAATCTTAAAGTGGAATATTTATGGCTAGTAATGAGTCACAAACACTTTATAGTAACAATAAAAGACTTTATTAATGACAGTAAAAATAAGCTAAAACGCAAAATGTTCGGGAAAACTCAGATTTTTATGTAAAAAAAATAGATATAATTTAAGTTTCTATTTTTTTTATTCTTTAAGTTTTTTTATACCGTTTTTTGCAGACAGTGATTGTTGAGCATATATTGTTTTAATAAATGTTAATAGAAATCTCCACGTGAATACCACTGTCTGCAGCTAGTTGGCCCTCGCGAATAATTTTCGTGAGCACGAGGATGTGTGTCCCACTATTGTTGACGTTCCTTCCGTGGTTACTGATTTTTATTTTTCAGATAGACCACTTCCAGCAACTGGCTTGACCAGTCGTCCCTCCTTCTGGTCCTCCACGTCATTCCTTGCCTGCAGCATGGCGTTCGACTTCATTTATTATTTTCATTTCAATGCTCTGCGAATTACTCTTACCCTGCCGTTCGATGTTTAGTTTCTTATTGAATTTCTCACTTTCTCGCGGCAGCCATGATTCTTTATCGAGCAGCATTGTTTCGCGGGTTACTCCATAAGGTAACAATGAAATTTCTTTTAATGCTATTTCAACAATAACGCGCATAAGGGACGCCATGCTGCACAATTTCATTTTTATTCCCCATTAATAATTGCTTATCATACCTCAGTCTTCCTTTAGACATTTTAATGGGAATTTCAATTCTTTTTTATATTTAAAGTTAATTACTCAAATGTAGCGATTCAATATTTCTCGCTACAGTGTTTTTTGCTGTATTTAACATACATTCAAGTATTTCCTTTATTGTATTCCGAGAAATATTTATTTTTCTTTTGTAATTGAGATCGCTATGCCTATTGCTCAATTTTAAACCATATTGTATAGAACATTCTTTTGTACAGAATATTTTGATATTTTATAAATAAATATTGCATTTTTTTTAACCAAAATAAATGTCTTTCAACGAGCCACGTTCATTCTTAAGTTTAGGGGTTTCCTTTAAAGTATCACCCCTTAAATATATATAATTTTGCTTCCCCCTCTGAACACAAAACGTATTCTATGGTTAAACATGGTAGAAGTTAAATTATATGCGAACAAAAGAAAATATGAATTCAAGTACTCACAGTATTAGTACAAATGAATAAATTACTCAATGGAGTGGTAGTACAGGCGCGGCGACTCGCTATGCACAGTTAACAGCCTAGACGCATGGTTCTCCAAATAAAATATTCAAATATGGAGAAAGACAGCAAAGATTGTACCATCCAAACGAAATAGGCTTCGTAGCCAAGCCTAAACATAGTGAAACAGCAAACAAACGAGCGACGGGTCGTAATCAACATTGACACCCATGAAACGTGGTGACCGCATCGACAAACTCGAGATTGCATTTGCGGAGGTACTATCTTCAGGCTGTAGCAATAAGAAAGAAACACTAGCAAAGAGAGAGGCCATCGTGGGCTGCACAAGGAGAGAAATGGAGAAATGTAGTCGCAAGACCAATGGAGAGAGAAGATGGCGAGAGAATGTACTACGCAATTAAAAAATAGAACACTGATTGCGCAACAATCAGACAGTACAACATCTCGCGACCGAGTTAATTAGATGCGAAGGAAATCGCCGCGCGAGACCAAGAACACTCATCACGCGCGTTCGAAAAAAAGCATTTTGCGACAACAATGGTCCACGCGCTACAACAATGAATTGCTTAATTCTAATTACAGACCATGAATAAAAATAACATTTTTGAATAATAAAAAAATAGTATAATCCACTACGAGATTTAATGCATAAATTTGCGATTTCCCGAACAGATTGCAATTTTTTTTCGGAAAAAAACTGCCAAATTTGAGGTTCGACCCAAAAAACCGGACATTTTGGAAAAAAAAACTGACAGAGGGAAAAAAAAAAACCGGACAGATGACTCAAAAAACGGACTGTCCAGTCAAAAGCCACCCTAACCGCAGTCCTGGGCAAAATTATAGGACCAGTCAAGAGATGCAAAATGAATTTATTTGATTCACAATAAAACATATTTCTAAGAAAAAAAAAGCAAGTTAAAAAAATAAAACTAGTACCATCTTTTTTCATTTGTGAGCTACAAAACGTAATGGATAAAAATTATAGGACCAGTGTCATTTACACCAAAAATTTTTATTCGTATTGTTGTAATTATTTATTTACAACAATTTTAACCTAAACTAAAACTTTGTTTGCTTTCCATTTAAACGTATCACTTTAATTAAACGGTCTGTCATCGACTCAGCCAATTTTTTCAGTCCGTCGAGTGGGATGTCTGCCCATGCTTTTGTAATGGCACTTTTCAAATCTTTTATGGTGTGAAACTGCTTTTCACCGGAATAAATGCTGCGCACCACATCATTCCACAAATTCTCAATGGGATTGAGATCAGGAATGCACACTGACCAGTCCAAAACACGAATTTCTTGATCAAGAGCCACTATTGTGTGGATACTGCACGGTGTATGGGCACGTTATCTTGCTGAAAGACGAAGTCCGGATCATTCAGTTCATCTCAAAATGGCAACAAATCTTTATAATCGTCTGCATTTGACTTCGGCTTCACAAAACACAAACTTGATTTGCCGTTGGCAGCAAAAGCAGCCCAGATCATAATGGAACCTCCGCCTTGCACTAGTCTTGAAAGAAACAGTTCTGGCTGCCTGAGATCATGCCAGTAGAATCATGGAAGAATAGATGGAAGTGCCTGTCGCCGAAAAAAGCGTCATGCGAGATAGGACAAAATATCATGTTGTCCGCCAGAGTGCTACGAAATCCCAATGTTTGTTTTCATTGCGCGAGGATCTTTTTTGTAACATAATGCTGTATTAATATAATAAATATTTAATTTTGTGGGTTAAATAACTGAAACAATGATATTTTGAAGAAATTTTGTTCATTATTGCTCTTTCTTTCTGTCAAAATGTCTAGAACTTAACAGCTAACTTCACGGAAACCCTGCACCATTTAAATCAGAGACAATTGTAAAAGGAGACTTGGCATTAGCTTCTACTTCCTGTAATGCGTTTCACGGCTCCCAGCATGCAACGGGCTTATCAAGTTTCCTCAGTTCGTCAGATGGAGCCACTGTAGTTTCACTTTCGAACAGGAAATGGGAGTTGCTAGGTTGCTTGTTTACTTCCTGTTGGCAAAGTCACGTTTGCGCAACGTGGTTTGACTATGGCTGGGCCTAACAATGGTAACAATGGCAGTTACTGTCTGAAGTTTGCTCGTTTGCTCTGCTCTCTTCGCTCTTTGTTTGATCTCCAATATTCAGAGACGTATTTATCAAAGCTATCTTTTAAATTTAAAATGTCAGGAAGATTTTGTGCTACAAAATTTTGTAAAACCGTCAAGGTGAAGGAAAAAAAATTAAAATTCTTCAGATTTCCACCTGATGCACGAAGGTGAGTTTTGGGTTGCTATTTTTTTTAATTCTTAAGCTAAGTTGTAAATGTTCCGTTCAAAATACCAACGGCAACGAGAAAGCGTTTTGTATTGATGTGTCTTAACATTTAAAAGGTAATTTAAGACCTGAAGTTAAAATTTTCTTTAATGAACTTTCATTAACTTTTGAAAACTGCATCTGGTGCTTCATTCTTTTCTGTTTGACTACCTCTAAAACTTGTACATATTATCCATGAAATTTCCACTAAAATGGCATACTATTATCCCGTAAAAATTGCTGGTTATACTAGCAGGCTCTTATGAAATTCAGAATTTTCTCTGAAAACCAGTACCCTCTTTTCTTGGCATAGAATCATTAATTTTTAAAGAAATTTTATACAAAAAACCCAGTATTTTTATTATTATTATACTCTAGTTCTTAAATCATAAAATTTATTATTATAATTTCAGTAGCCTGCCTAGTATTTTAAAGAATATTTTAACCTTAAATAGCCATAAGCCATTTTAATAGCAGGTATTTTTGCTGACGGATCATTTCATTCACTCTTTATTTTTTTAGCCAGTGTTATTTTTAAAACTAATTTAATAATGCAGATTTTGTTATTTATTTAGGTATTTTTCTGATAATATTTCAGGTATTCTTCAGATGTGGAACATGGTTATTGGCATCAGAAAGAGAGGATTTACTGGAAAAAGATGTGTTAACAATAAGGAAAACATACAAATTGTGTTCATTATACATTATATTTTGTAGAACCTTACAAAAGCTTTATATATTTTTGTTTGATTATATTTTGTAAAAAAAAACATTTACTATTTTAAACGTTGTATTCATAAACTGCGAAAATAATTATAAATAACTATGTATATAAAATTAATTACATACATCTGGCAAATATTTAAAAATTCTAATGGAACTGCCCTGTAAATATTGCATATTATGTTTATTTTTTTACATTTTTGATGGAATAAAATCGGACCTTGAAAAATGAATCGAAGTGTTTTTCTTACAGCGAAATTTTATGCCATAAAAACAGAATTTAAACAATTTGGATTAATGAATATGATAAAATACAATAGTTAAAACCAATATCAAGCAAAAAAGCATGGGAGGGTAGCAGCAAGAACGGATAAAGGTAGCAGTAATGAAAACGTTATTACGTCAATTATCAATTTACTGCAGTTTATTGTATGACGTCAGTAATGAACACGTAATTACGTCATTTATCAATTTACCGCAGTTTCTTGATGACGTCAGTAATGAACGTTCCCCGTAGAACTTCCTCGGACTGTCAGAGGGCGCCACATGACCGGAATTACAGAATTTCAATGGGCTAATCGTCAAATGCCAAGTCTCCTTTTACAATTGTCTCTGATTTAAATCAATTTTAAAAAAATAATTCCAAAACATTTTCCTACCATTTTAAAAGTGCTCCTAAACCGGGCCCATATTAAATTTGAAAAGGGTCATTAAAATGAAAGGAGAAAATAAACATTGAATGAAAGAAAAGCTTTTATTTCCTATAAAAACGATCAAAAAATGCAAATTCAAAAATTTTTAAGGAAATATCAAGTGTTCAATTACTTCAAAGACATCTGTAATTTTAAAAATCATACAAAAAATCATAGGGGTTGTAAGCGCAATCATGTAGGCCGCCAGGTGCGCTGCGATAGCAGCGAGTGACACATTCAGTCACATTTTAGCATTGGAGGTGCTACAAGAGGCGCTTGTATTCTTCCATAGTAGAATCTTATGCCATCAGACCCATCCACATTAAATTTTTTTTCGTCACTAAAGATACAGTAGTATGATTCCACAGTTACGAATTCCCAATGTACGGTTTCACAAAGGCTAGTCTTGCAGGCACGTGGCTTGAAGTTAATTTAAAATTTTTGGCTTGGATTTATATTTCGTGTATGTGTGGTTGGCGGATGCTTAGAGTACACGACGAGTTGTTATGTCTGATAAATAGTGTCCTGCGATGGGTAAAACATCGAAAATCGATTAATGTAAATCAATAATAATCCAGATGTATGCTATGGTCACAGGAATGTCATATGTTACCTAAAAGCCAAATAATATAATATCAATAGAAATACATAAACTGAACAAATAAATATTTATTTCAAATTGATCAAATCATCAAATAGTACGGAGTAGAATAAGCAACTTTTCCAAATCTTTTGGGTCTAAACATGATCTACGTTTGTTTAACACAGAACCCAGCATTAGAAAATAACCGTTCAGCTGGCACTAAAGTTGCTGGAGAAGTCAGATACCTCAATAACAACTGAGTGAGTAATGTACTTTGCTCTCGCATTTCCTTCCAGTACTGTAAAGAATTGACATCCATTGCCAAAACAGATGATTCCAAATAGAGTTGGAAATCTGTAACTAAACCTAGGGGTCTAGGCTGAGCTCATCGACAGGCAGTCGACTGTCGACAAGTGTCGATGGTCACGTGATTAATGGCGCATTTGTCGATTCGAGCTAGCATGAACACGACTTGTCTACAGCAGTGTTGCCAAGTTGGGGGATTTTCCCCCAAATTAGGGGGGTTATTTTTCAATTGGGGGATTTTTGGGGATATCATATTTTTTGGGGGATATTTGGCGGAAATTTTATTTACCATTTATTTAAAATAGAAAATGTGTAGTTACGTCTAAGACATTGGAAACATTCTCTTCACGACAATCTCAGAAGTAATTAAACGTGATTGGTTACAAGAAGTCACATGATTCGCATTTCGTCACAGATGATATGTCTCTAACCAATCATCTTTGATCTTTTACTTTTGATTGAGGTTCGGTTCGTTCTCCTTATGACTGGACGCAGTAGTAGTAGTTATAAAGTTATACTGTAGTTGTTGTAGTCGTATTACGACTTGTGTGTGTTAAATAGTGTGTGTGTGCCTACGGGTCCTGTTTCTTTCTGCGATCAAGTTTTGGATTCCTGGGGTAAGCACAATTCGATGAGGAGATTTATTTTCCAATGGATAGGCACTAGCTTCACTGGCACTATTTATTCTCCTGGTGATGTCTTCAACACGTTGATCGATGTCTTCCGTACAGTTTGCTCTATCGAGTTGGCCGTCATGGTCCTTGAGGATCTCTTTGAAGAGCTTCCAATCTTGCTGATGCTTGACTTCTCTGAAGTTGATATTGACATTGTCAAAGTTTAACGCCACAGGCTTGTGGTCAGAAGAAAGGTCATTAATCGTGAAAATGTTGTATGGCTTGAAAAAACCCTTCATCAGTGAGATATCCAACACGTCACTTATAGGGGAATGGTCACAATAGTAAGTGTCCTCCACTGGCCCTGCAGCAATGATATCATCCTTATTTTGTATATACCGGTATAGAATCATGCCATTGCAGTTCCGTGTTCTGGAGTTCTAGCTTGGATGTTTGGCATTAAGGTCACCAGCCAGTATAACTGGAATGTTACCATCGAAAAGTTCATCGAGATCGCTAACGTCGAGAGTATGTTTAGGTGAATTGTAAAACGCCACGAACTTCACTTCACCAAGGGAGACGTCACTGATGATGATGGAGCCGATTCCATACTTGCGTAAGATTTGGAGACCAATTCTTGATGTTTAATTCCATTCTTGGTGATGATCGCAGCATCACCAGAGGCACATCTTGTAATGTTTGGAGACGAACGATCGTTACGTACACACAATAACCGGGTAGCTTGAAATCTTGGCTTGGCTTGAGGTGCGTTTCACAGAGGAAAGCAACGTTGTGAAACTCTATACGCTTTCGGGGACCCCCCCCCCCTAGCGTTCCATATCACGCACCGAAATTCACCTTTGTTATCTCAGTATAATGTCGTGTAGCAATGATGAAATTAGTTGGTCTTAAGGAGCCCACTCAACTGTAGGTAACGTTTGCCTAGATATGTAAACAAATGACATATTTCTCCGATTTGATTATACATACCTTGTAGGTCATTAATGTGGAGATATTTTTTCCTCTGGCTTAGACACTGCAGCTGCAAAGGATTTGTCCGCGGTCACCTTGGAACTATGCATCCTTTTAACAGGGGATATTTTGGAGATTTTGTATAGCTTGAAGTGTGCTGTCCTCCATTTCGTATGCACTTCGGGGGGTCTTGTCCTTTAATATAAATAACTCAATAGAGAGAATAGACTTACCTTAAAAACTCTGTGGATACTTGAATACATAAGAGATGAAGAAAGAAAACTCCACTTGTCCACAAACATATATTTAATACACCATAAATGTATACATTTCGGTCACTAAGTGACCTTCTTCAGTATGATTCAGGTTGACTTGTTCAGAGTCGGTATTTATAAGAAGGAGGTACCAATCAGGGAGCGGAGCACCTTGATTTGGTTTACAAAAGCGGGTAAATTAACAGGATTGGAGGAGAGTCAAACCACTCTACAAAATTATACAAAAATTATACAAAAAGTTTTGCAGAAAACAGAAATCTCTAAAATAAATACGTACAATAACTACATAAGAACCAAAAAAAACAAACAAGTTCTTATAAACGCAGCTCTGATATCCGGCCTACTTATATCAGAGGTTCTTATCTCAGGAAAGAATTTTGCCCAAAATTAAAGTTTTGAAGTCAGTGAGTACCACTGTGATAGGTCCATTGGGCCTCTTTCATGATTCAATAATTTGTCTGGAGGTATTTTAGAAATCTCCAACGATTCTAAAAAATTCAGTTTTCTGGGATTGTCATTGTAATGTAAGATTCGGAAATTATCGATTTTTCCGACGTGTCCTGTGGTTATAACATGTTCCGCGAACGCAGACTTCTCGGGTTTGTGATTCTTGATATAGCTGAAGTGTTCTTTGATTCGAGTCGAAATCTTCCTCCTGCTTTGGCCAATATATTTGCTGTCACACGAATTACAAGAAGTTTCGTATATACCCGATTTATCTGTTTTACTAATAGCATCTTTCGTGTTGCCCTAGCATCAGATCCCTAACTTGGGCTAGGGGGACATCGTTTTCATCGAGACAATCTTCTAAAATGTTAAGAGTTTCTTCAATGGGTATACTAGGAAACATCGATTCAACATCAAAGGACACAAGAATATGGTTATCTGGGATGGTTATTGTCTGTATTTTACTGACAAGTTCTTCGCTATTCTTAATGGAGAAATTATAGCCACTAAGTTTCAAGTTTTTGAATTTATGATTGAGAATATTAGCAATAAGGCTAGTTGGGGATCCCGTGTTGTCCACAATCGGTCTCATGGCGTTGCCAGATTTGTGTGTCTTGGGAAGACAATATAACCTCGGTAGCCGTGGATTACTAGGAACTAAGTTGTGAGATACATTTTTGAAGATAGATTTGCAGTTGGAGATGCATTCTTTTGTCTTCCTGACTAAAGTTTCTAAAGGATTAGTGTCAATCTTAATATACGGACCTTGAGTAATGAAGTTTTCTACGCCTTCAACATACGCTGATTTATTTAAGATGACAAGATGATTGCTCTTGTCATCTTTAAGATAGCAGCACTCTTTTTCTTTAAGTTTTTTGTTCATGGCAATGGTATCTTTATATAGATTATCATTTCTGTTGTGCACTGTTTTCACTAAATTTTTTTGGATTTGGTTCCGACAGAGGATTTGGAAATCAGTATTTTGCTTCTTATTAAGGTAGTGTGAACCTGCACTCAATGTACTTAAAAGGGTTAGGAAATCTTCTTTGTCGTTGGGAATAGAAAACTTAAGGCCCCTGTTAAGCGTCTCTAATTCTTGGTTATCGAAACTAATGTTAGACTTATTGATAACTACATTTTGTGTTGGGGGAATAACTAAGAATTCACGGGTCGCGTAGGCAGGTGTTATCCGTCTAAGTTTTTGTTTAATCTTATGTGTTTTATAATAAGCTTTGTGGCTGTTGACAACATGTACTTTCTCTAGGAATGGTTCAAAGATTAGAGGGTGTAGTTTATGACCCAGGAATAAGTGGATATTATAAGCCTCTATTTCAGTATTAGATAGAGCAATGTACGAATTCTCGATGCATAGGTTAAGATAGTGAAATTTAGCTGTAGAGATAACTTTTCTTAAGAGGGGTGATTTACTTTTGCAAAACTTACGGTTTTTAATGAAATTGGGTAGAGTGCCTCTCTTCCTGCATTGAGTG
>JAHWFO010096924.1:0-16156 GCA_023313115.1 Rhysida immarginata | reverse complement strand
GCATTTTTATTTCTGTTCATATCTCAGTTATCGTTCAAATTCGGACCCATGTTCATAGGACGTTTTGTGTTTATCTAACCTGTATGATACCCCCTTTAAGTATCATATGATATCAAGATTACCCCTCCCTCTTCATCTGTTCTTGATGATATCGAATCGGGGTAATCGTTTTTTTCGAAATCGGTTAACCAACGTCAGGAGACGTTTTTTGAGTCTGAACACAAAGACTCAAATCGGCCCACATATCAATGATTGTTTTTATGCAGACCATTCAAGATGACGTGTGATGAAAAATAGTTTAGCATTATGTGTATGTTATGTTAAGATGATTGTTAAAACCAATAACAGATGAAGGTACGTGTGTGAATACCCCCCCCCCTGCCCTTCATCTGTTCTTGATAAAACATTTTATTTCAATATTTTGTGCGTGAATAATTTCCGATTTTAAACCGATTTTTAACTTACATCGAATATATCGCTCATTATGATAAGTGCAGAACGATTTCTATTAAGATTCGATTCAAAAGAAAAACAAACAACACAAAACAGTAATTCGTTTTCATTAAAATGTGCGAGCGTGACGTTTGAAAAATGTTAAAAAAATGTTGGAATAGGTTCATTTCATTAATTTCATTCAGTGCAATGAAAACAAGACCACATAAGGATCGCGTCATTTGCTCTTGCTGAAAATTATACAATAAACCGGTGTAAAGACAAATTCATCAATATTACATAAAGATATGCATAAATGTAAATGAATAAAGGAAATTCAGTTAAGTAATGATTTTTCACTAAAGTTTTAAAGTGATAATGTTCTTTTATAACAAGGAGAACCTACCATAAGTACAGGCAGGGATGGATGAGGGTAGGCTTTTTTTTTCATGTATTTATAGAATTTTTATTCCACTGTCAATTTGAGCATGTAATAAGAATTTCCCTATAAAATCATTTCCATTAAAGATAGTTTTCTTTATTAGACCTAATTTTGTCGTGAGAGCCAGAATTTTGCGAGATAAAGTCGGCTAAATTAGCATAGCGATGAGGTAGAAAGCAGTTGTTTATCCCTCACGAGCGCCAACTAGCGGTCAAAAATTGAAACTGCCTCGGCACGCAATTTCAAGCCCGATGCGGAGGCCTAATATCTCGAAGGCCACGGTAATACTTATGTTGATACTCCAATCTACCACCAGATGTCATAACTCAAAGACATATTATCCTTTTGTTTTAAGCCCCTTTTAAAATGTGTGAACCCCGTAGTTATTATTATGTAGGCCTAGCTTCAGATTTCTCTTTGTTCAGTAAAAAGTTTCAGTTTTTGTTCTCTCATATACAGTCATGCCCATTTCTTTATCAACAATCTTCACAAAACAACAGGTTATGGGACCAGGAACTTAAAAAAGAACTGTAGCAAATGTACCACCAAACCAGTGAGAAATCGACCAAAACTCCCTGAAAACCAGTGAAAATCAACGCAAATACGAGGCGTAACGATCCTGTGGCGGCAACAACTGGGCAAATTTTTGGCGAGCACATGGGAAATTTTTAGAAAAGAAAGCGCAACAGTCGGCGAAACAGAAGTCAGAAAAATTATGCATACGGATTAACAAACTGTGAGTAAAAACTGAAAATTTTCTAAAGCTGCAATACAACGAAAAGTTGACTTTTCCCCTCCCCTCTACTCGGAAAATTTTTAACGTAACGACCCCTGCAAGCAACGAGTAAACTGTTTTTCGCATTAACGCAAGTTAAAATTGAGCAAAAAAAACTTTTTTTTTTCCTACTTTGCGAATTAATCAACAAGAACATTAAAAAAAAACATACGAAATGGCAGAAGCATGCAAAATCGAAAAACTCAATGGGAAAATTATTCAACGTGGAAAATGATGATAGAGGCAGTAGGCATTGCAAATGGAACGTGGGAGCACCTGTCCATTCCCCCACAGAAACCAGAAATTGACGCAGCAGACGCCCATTCAACAGCAGCTGCAAGTGCGTGGGATCAAAAGGACGCAAAGGCGCACAGCGACCTGCTCCTGCCTCTATCCACATCACAAGTCAAATATCTCCGGAGACTAACAACAGCGCATAGTATGTGGTTGAAATTAAAAGAAATACATGAGGAAACGGCAGATACTCAACTCGTCACCCTCCTGTCAAAACTCATCACAAAGAGACTGACTTCGGATGACGACATTGACAGTCACCTCGATTTCTTTTCAGATGTTGTCCGCATAATAGATGGAATGGTCGAACCCCCAACAATTGAGAAAATAGCCATTACCGCACTTCTACTAAGTCTACCAGACTCCTATGCTCCTATTTGCAGCGCTATCCGCACCTTGAAAACGCTACCGTCCCTCGATGATGTCAAGCGCCAAATCAAGGAGAAAAGCAACAGAGACATCAGACACCAGTGCGCACTATGTACGACCCCATCCAGCCAAAATGGACGGAAAACACTCGCCAAATAAATTCCTAACCAGCAAAAAAAAAAACGTCGGGAGATTCGCGACCCAGCATTACATACTGTATGCAGCTATGCATATGCAGCTATTGCAAACGAACTGGACACACAAGCGCCGATTGCCGAACCAGAAAGTTCAAATGCGACCACCGCGGAAGAACCAGCCACACACTGATAGACTGCCGATTCCGGAAATAGATGGAACATTCAAAGGCACAACAAAGTGAATCCACCATGACAGTAGCAGAACATTGGGCAATGTTTGCTAACCCAACTCAAAGCAGCACTGACCGATGGATCCTAGACAGCGGAGCTACATCCCACATCTGCAACCGTGAGAATTCTTTCACGACCTTGGACAAGAACAAACGTGAGCAGCAGAAAATGGCCAACAATGGGACTTCCAAAATCGAAGGAATTGGGACCATACAAATTGAAAAGTGTGATGGGAGCACAGCTACCCTAACTCAAACACTTAACGTCCCAGATCTACAAGTAAATCTATTAGCAATAGGCAAGATCACCAACGATGGTCACAAAGTCATTTTCGAGCAGCACTCAGTACAAGTCATCAACAGCAAAAGTGATGTCATCTTCACAGCGAATCGAGAAGAGGATCTATACGTGGTACAAGTGAAGACCGAAAGAGCCAATGCAGCTGAAAGTCCAAAGCAACCGACCTTGACCACCTGGCATGAGCGACTAGGACACTTAAATGAGCAGGACCTAAAGCTCGTACTTCGCAAGAGTCATCTAGTCAACAATCTGGACCTGAAGGAGTACCTACCCACATGCAAAACCTATATTCGTGGGAAGCAAGACTACCCTTTCAAAAATCGAGCGAATCGCACAGCTCCCAACTTTTAGAGCTGCTACACACCAATTTGTGCGGGCCAAATGCGACATGCATCGATGGGGGAGGGGCGAGGTATTTCATTACCTTCTTCGATGACAAGTCGAAATGGTGCGAGGTATACTTCCTAAAACAAAAATTAGACGCCCTCAATGCTTTCAATCAATTCAAAGCCATGGCAGAAACAGCGACCAACAAGAAGATCAAGACCCTTCGAAGCGACAATGGCCGTGAATATATCAACAAAGAATTTGACCACTTCCTAAAAGAAAATGGAATTAGGCGAAACCTAACAGTTGAACACAATGGAATTGCAAAACGAAGAAACCGAACGCTGCAAGAGATGGCAAGATGTATGCTCCTACAGTCCGCTATGGCACACCCATATTGGGGAGAAGCCATTTACGCAGCGAACTACATAAGAAATCGTTACCCATCCAGAAGTCTTCAAAAGAAAACTCCACATGACTGCAAAAATCGAACACTTCCGACATTTCGGATCCAAAGCCTTTGCTATAATAAAGGATGGAACACCTGGCAAATGTGACGCAAAATCGATCAAATGTATCCTTGTTGGCTACTGCGACGAAGCCAAAGCGTATCGACTGTGGGTCCCTGAACGACAAAAACTTATCAAAAGCCGTGATGTTCAGATTATCGAGGGAGCCATCGCAGACAAATTCAAAGAACAACCGAACGCAACAACACATGAATTTATGATCTTCGAACCACGTCCACAAGCTAACCCAGAAACTGACAATCCAAGCCAAGAACCTATCACACAAGTAGACACGCTCGATGACTCTTTAAACGAAAACGTAGAGCACGAAAAAGTGGAAGTACAACCAACATGCACAACTCGTGCCCCAGGACGGCCATCCTTTGCAAGGACTGGTTACCGTGGGAGACCCAAGAAAATCTACAAAACGCGGACAGTTACAGAAGTACAGGAGGGAGTCGCTGAGAACAGCAAGCATCGCTTACCACTAGAGGCGAACGAATCCACCAATCTAGTATTTCAAGCTGATCCAGCGACGGCAGCCAAGACCCTAAATGGACCAGACCGCGACGAGTGGATTCACTGCATTGAAGAGCGAGTATGATGCGGTAGTGAGGAACGGCACCTGGGAAATCGTTCCACGCCCGAAAAATTGCAAAATAATAGGAAGCCGTTGGGTCCTGAAAACAAAGCGACTTACAAACGGAGAAATCGAGAGAAGGAAAGCACGCTTGGTAGCCAAAGGCTACACACAACGTTATGGAATCGACTACAGGAGAAACGTTTGCACCTGTAGCAAGAGCCAGCTCTGTCCGTCTAATAATGGCACTAGCCGCGGAACATGAGCTCGAGGTACATCAAAATGGACGTCGTGACTGCTTACCTAAACGGTGATCTGAACGAGTGCATCTTCATGGAAAAACCAGAGTCCTTCGATCAACTATTTGGAACCCATAAAGATGAAGTACTGCGATACTGAAGATTACGGTCTGAAACAGTCAGGCAGACAGTGGTATCGCAAACTGGACGAAACCCTAAAGAAACTGCGGTTGAAGCCACTCCAGAACGAACCATGTCTATACTTCAAAAGGTCCGACGACGACCTCCTCATCATAGGAATATACGTCGACGATTTGATCATCGCTCCACGTAAATCAAAATCTATCACCGAGATCAAGAGACTCCTCACAAAAGAGTTCGAAATGAAGGATCTCGGATCAAGTTACTGCCTCGGTGTGGAATTCAAGCAAAATCAGCGAACCAAAGAAATAACGCGCATACGCACAAGTAGTACTAAAACGTTTTAATATGGAGGAATGCAAGACCATCGCCACTCCTCTGGACGCAAACAGCAGGAGGTTGATGTACTTTATTTCGACTTCAGTAAGGCATTTGATAGTATTAACTTCAAATTTCTTTTACGAAAACTTAGCAGAGTAGGCTTGACTTAGAATCTTCTTAACTGGTTCACCTCTTTACTGATCGACAGGTGTTTTGTGGTTAAAGACTTAAACGGCAATAGCGTCAGAGGCAGAATAAGGAGTGGAGTCCCCCAGGGGTCTCCACTTGGCCCGGTTCTCTTCAACCTATTTATACTTGACATTATAGATTATATTAAAGTACCCAGGTGAATTTTCTACTTTATGCCGATGATTTGAAACTGTTCTCCGCCATTCACGACTGTTATAATCTCTCATGCGGCGATCTAGTCCATCAGTGGGCTATCAATAACGGACTTACTCTGAATGCCTCTAAAACGTTTTGCTTAACCTACTCTAGGAAGATGGTCAATTTTGTATATGACTATAGTTTGTTACATAACAAAATTCAACATTGTTATAGAATCAAAGACCTGGGAGTAGTGTTCAATTCTAAATTGACTTTTACTGATCAACCTTGAACAGTTGCTGTTAGAAATCAGTAAACGTCTCGGAATTATAATTTCTTCAAGAAGGAAAAGACTTTCTTATTATTGTATAGAACAGTTATTCTGTCCAAAATTTTATATGCTGTTTGGATCTGGTTCTCTGGGAATACTCAGCTACTCGAGCATCTCCAATCCAAACTTTTATCCTTCAGTTCTGTTGTTACTCGTGCTCTTCATCTTGTTGACAAAACCTCCCTCGCACCCGCTTTTAATCTCTCACAAGTTATTACCTGTGCTCTTCTCGGTACATTAAGAAGGATAATTAATGGGCAATTTATCTCGCCACGTACCCTGGAATTAATAGGTTTTCGTGTTATCAGTGGTAGTAGGAATAATCAGATTCTTGTGTTTTTCGGTAAATCGCGGACCAAGGTCTCTACTTTAGACCCGGCTTTTTAAGTTAGTTTACTTGTTTAACAATAACCAAAATTCATTTGATATTTTTTGTTGACTATAGAAGACTTGTCCTGCTGCTTTAACCCTTGAACTATCATTTAACTTTCTTTCTTTGCTTTGTCCCTTTTGTTTGATTTCTTTTTATGTGTTTTCATCAACCCCGTTTTGGGCTCTTGCCTATGGGGGGCAATTCGGCGCTTCCCCCCGGTCTTATTCCGAGGGTTTACCCTGATGTTGTCACATTATTATTTTTATTATTGTTGTTGTTGTTTGGGGAAACCAAACTCGGATCAAGTCCGGAAGTCAAGTCCCCCCAGAGGCGGACCCGAGAGAGGGCCAAGCCCAAGGGACTCAAATGCAAGGAAGGGAAAAATTATGCGCTCGTGGGAGTATTGATGTTTGGATGTAGGAATTTCCTTACTATGTGATATGTGTTTTGAATTGTGGCTTCCTGTAAGGTTTTGTATAAGTGTGGGTATAAATTTAATGTCGACAAGCTTTTGCATAGTATGTGTGGAACAACACCAGTGGCAGACACAACGACAGGAACAACGTGTACTCTATTAACTCCCCAAAGGCGTGTGCAAGATCCGTATATTTAGTGATTTTATCAGTGTATGTCTTTTGTAAATTGTGTGTGTTGAGGATGGAGATATAAACTATGTAGGTCACTTTGTTTTGCTTATCTACTAGTGTAATGTCTGGTCTGTCAAAACATAGTTATGTGTGATCTTCTCTAAGACAGTGTCTGGGATATATTTAGAGTATGGAGTGTGGATGTCCCTAAGCTTGTGCATTTTAGCTAAATGTTGATGTATGATGTTGGCTACCTGGTTATGGCTGTGTAAATAATGTGTCTGCGTGAGTATTTTGCAACTGGATATGACGTGTTGAATAGTTTCCTCTGCGATATGGCATTTCCTGCAAGATCCATCAATCCAATCTTTGATAATAAGTTTTCTCTAGCTTTTAGTATTAATAACATGAACTTGTATGGCAACCACGCTTCCTTCAGTTTCCCCAAAGAGACTCCCTTCACTCAACCAAAACTTCGACGCTTTTTTGTCGACGTGCGGCTGGTTGAGGTCAGAAGGATGTCTACCGTGGAGTTGTTTTCCGAGCCATGA
The DNA here is from genome assembly GCA_023313115.1 of Rhysida immarginata. NCBI lineage: Eukaryota > Metazoa > Arthropoda > Chilopoda > Scolopendromorpha > Scolopendridae > Rhysida > Rhysida immarginata. The sequence continues at coordinate 8,890 of JAHWFO010096924.1, read as the reverse complement.
TTGAAGTTTCGTGCATGTTGTAGGAATGTTATGGGTATTCTGCATGCTGTTCAGATTCAATAGTGTATTTTGTACTAGCCATGCAGACTGCTTTGTGTAATGGTGATGTGTGTTGATTAGAGTATAAGAATTCTCTTGAGTGACTGAGTATCACGTGTCAAACATCGTCGTTCGAAGATGTTTTCACGTTCGGTGCTCCGAGACGACGATAAGGGGAAAACAGGATTGGACGACAATCCGAGAGTTCGACGTTTCGGAATGGGATTGGCCGACGGCGAACGTGGTGAGAGGAGAGCGAGCGGGAAGGACGAACGATGGCAGAATACGACAGAGAATCGTAAGGCAAACATCGTTTGTAATGTTCGTGCAGCGTTAAATGGGCGCAGCAACTGCAAGCGACGTTAGGAACAGCGCCTCGACAATAGCCCGTCAGAGCAAGGCGACGAACGCCGACGGCGAACGAACTCTCGCCATCGCCAGTGTCAGGCAAGCCGACAGCGACAGCGAGCGAGCTCTCGCCAACACCAGCGCCAGGCAATTCCCCGCCATGAGGAACCGACGGGAGACGGAGCTGGCTGTCCGCCACGCATCGAAGCAGTCGAAGCGTCCGCCGACAGCGAAGCTTTCCAGCAACGAGCGCATCCCCTCGTAAGCGCCCTTGCCACGTGCTTATATCAATTATTGGAGCCCTCGGCTTTCGTCAGCGACGAGCAAGGAGGCGAGCATCCAACGTTATCGTGTGCCGACGACGCCCGAGACCGCCGGAACGAAAGCAACGACAACGACGAGTCGACGAGTCAATTCCCTCGTCAGGTACGTGTGGTAGTGTTAAGCCATTTGACTCTTTTCCACTGCAACGTACGAGCTGAACTATTCTCTTACTTTGAGACGGCGTTTCCCGAGACGGCTGGATCTGACCGAGTTGACAGCGTCTGGGATGGAGGGTTTCCGTTTTCTTTCGCCCTGTACCACGAACAAGGAACAGGGGGAATACTCCGCCTTTTCGCTGGCTTCTCCGTAAGCCGTGTGCTTCGAAGAGACGACTCTCTGCGTCCACCTCGCCGCCCGTGAACTTGCGAAATTTTATTTTTTTAAATTCCCGAACTGTGTCTTTCTTTCTTTACCTAACAGTATCGACAACCAGCCAGTAACTTTAGTGCGTAAATCACATTCCATTTAATGTTAGAACTAAATTTCCGCATTTCATCGTCGCTCACTTTAACTATTCGTATCCACCCTTAGCTCAAGAGTGGCCGCATTCCCGTGTAATATTTTCCGCCGAGAAATTACCTGCCAGCGAAGTTTGTGACCACGAAAAGTGTAGTGCGTCTTTTCTTTTATTTATTAACTCAAGTAGAGTTTTCTTCGCTGCACTTCGGGACTTTGGACTTTATTTATATTGAAAGTATATTCTTCAAGCCTGCTAGAATTCTACGTACTATTGCTTTTGCGACTGCCCCAAAGAAGGGTCGTCGTCATAAGTATATCGTGATGGTTTGTGTGTGATTTCTTTAGCCCAGTGAAGCGTTCTTCAGTTGATGGACTGATCTTTATTAATCCGTGAAATTTCACCGGCATTGCGATCTTGTGAGCATTCAACGAAAAACGCCACATTCGGAGAGATCTTCTAGCGACGTTTGCAAATAGCAGCATCGCCCTCTCCGTTATTCAACCGTTTAACGACGACGTCAGAGGTGATTCTCACGAACACCAAGAATTCGTGCAACGTGTAGACAAACTTTGACTTTTGCTTGATTTATTCTTTTTCAATTTGCTTCAGCTTTATTCCACTGCGTCAACTTTATTAATTTATTTTACTTTGAATAAATTTATTTGTTTATTACTTATCCATGCCTATCGATCCTTTCTCGATCACATTGACACGTGACAGATCGGATCGTTTTGGTAGGCGAGCGTGGTTAAGCCATTGTTGAAAAAAAAAAGTGGCATTCGACAGAAGGACTCTGGTCAGTGATTTTTTTTTTTTTTACCCGCCCAACCCTCCCTACTTCAAGCATCTTTATTACGAACTTTTGGACTTTTTATTGTGGCACTGGTCAAAGTAAAAAGTGATCGGATGGTTTTAAGATGTCCAGGTTGGAGAAACAGATAAAACGTGGTCTGGAAAGGACAGTCTATAAAAATGATATTAAATTTTTCAACCAATGTTTCGGAAAGCTGGCCTCTCAGCTAACCAGCACTTCCGAAGCGGAGAAAATAAAGCTATATTTTAACACGTTCCACAACTCAGAGAGACTGTCATCAGCGTCAACTCTTCAACAAGCAATGGATTTGATGGAACACAAAGGCAGAGAAACCCGAGGTCAAGACCATGAGATATCCTTAGATGTGCTAAACCAGATTGAGGGGTTCAACGCAAAAAGCAGTCGCCACCCGTTTCGACGTGATCACCCTAAAGATGCGAAGCCACATCAGAGTGGAAATTAAACGACCGCATCGTAACAGACATTAAGGAGGGCTATAAAAAGTATAAACAACTACGCAATTTGTTAGTCAACCCTAGGCCTTCTTACATCATTAAAGATGGACTTTTATTCCGTAAGAGAGGGGAAGCGTTAAAACTTATAATACCACCTCAGAACGCAATCACTCAAATGCTAACCCAGATTGCCCATGACACGCCGACAGGGGGACATCTGGGAGTTCAAAAGACTGTGGATAAACTCGTCAACACGTTTACCTGGCGACGTCTCCCAGGTGATGTTCGCAAGTACGTTGCGTCATGTGAGTGTTGTCAACGCAACAAAGTTTCTCGAGAACTACCCCCAGGAGATCTGCAGTCGTTAGAGATTCCTCCGTGGCGCTGGCATACGATTTCTCTCGATTACGTCCTACCCCTACCAAAATCTCAGCGGGGTTACGACGCCCTATTAACAGTTACTGATAAACTGACGAAGAGAATACGGCTATTCCCATGTCGTACTACGATCACCGCAGAAGAAACAGCTCAAGTGTTAGTCAACGGAATATTTAAGATACATGGCTTCCCGAAGGCTATTATTTCGGATAGAGATGTCCGATTTACTTCTGCGATGTGGCGAGAAATATTCCGCTTATTAGGGACGACACTTACGTTTACCAGCGCCTTCCATCCGCAGTCCGACGGCCAATCGGAGCGGACGAATCAGACTGTAATCCAGATCCTGAGGAACTATCTCAACGACGATAAGGACGACTGGGAGAACTTTTTGATTTCAACCGAAATCGCCATCAATTCCTCAATATCGGAGGCCACAGGTATGAGTCCCTTCTTCTGCGACTTGGGAAGGGAAGTGCAAATTCCGCCCTCCATATATTCCGGTAGCCGGGGTGACACGAGCGTCAGATAGTTTGAAGAAAAGCTGCGGATGATCCTTAAATCAGCCCAATCCAGAATTCGAAAGGCTAATAACCGATATAAGCGCCACTACAACCGGAAACATAAGCCCTTTACAATGAAGATAGGCGACTGGGTCTTAGTGCGAACGTCCCGACTTAAATCGTTCAAGGGAGTAGTCGGCAAAAAGCTACATTCAAAATTCGCCGGACCTTTAAAGATAACCAAGGTGTGGAGATGTCGGAATAATGTCTTCCCATTCTTCATTCCTGAAAAAGTATGTAAAAAGGAAGCCCAAAAAGCCACCGGGACTCATGGCCGACCCACACTATCAGGACGTTTACAAGGTAGAGAAACTACTGGACGTCAAGGGCAAAAAGCCACGACGTAAATTTTTGGTGAAATGGGTTGGTTATGAAGAACCAACATGGGAACCGGAGTCTCATCTCCACAGATCCATTAGAATCAAGCAGTTTATTCAATTAGAGTTATCCATAATTGATGGTAATCAAAAATGAAGAGGGGCAGCTCCTAATTTTATCAAAAGTGCCGCTAACAAAATGATTTGTGATAAATTTAAATAAGCCCCTTATCAGCGAATTCTTCTCTCGACAGAGAGGACGTCACAGCACCAACAATCAACAGCTTGATGCATTAACCTCGACCTCTCGGTTGTCTGATCAGGAGGCATGTCACGTGTCAAACATCGTCGTTCGAAGATGTTTTCACGTTCGGTGCTCCGAGACGACGATAAAGGGAAAAAAGGATTGGACGACAATCCGAGAGTTAGACGTTTCGGAGTGGGATTGGCCGACGGCGAACGAGGTGAGAGGAGAGCGAGCGGGAAGTACGAACGACGGCAGAATACGACGGAGAATCGTAAGGCAAACATCGTTTGTAATGTTCGTGCAGCGTTAAATGGGCTGGAACAGCAGCTCGACAATAGCCCGTCAGAGCAAGGCGACGAACGCCGACGGCGAACGAACTCTCGCCATCGCCAGCGTCAGGCAAGCCGAAAGCGACAGCGAGCGAGCTCTCGCCAACACCGGCGCCAGGCAATTCCCCGCCACGAGGAACCGACGGGAGACAGAGCTGGTCGTCCGCCACGCATCGAAGAAGCCGAAGCGTCCGCCGACAGCGAAGCTTTCCAGCAACGAGCGCATCCCCTCGTAAGCGCCCTTGCCACGTGCTTATACCAAGTATTGGAGAACGCCGGAACGAAAGCAACGACAACGACGAGTCGACGAGTCAATTCCCTCGTCAGGTATGTGTGGTAGTGTAGGCCATTTGACTCTTTTCCACTGCAACGTACGAGCTGAACTATTCTCTTACTTTGAGTTGACCGAGTTGACAGCGTTTTCTTTCGCCCTGTACCGCGAACAAGGAACAGGGGGAATACTCCGCCTTTTCGCTGGCTTCTCCGTAAGCCGTGTGCTTCGAAGAGACGACTCTCTGCGTCCACCTCGCCGCCCGTGAACTTGCGAAATTTTATTTTTTTAAATTCCCGAACTGTGTCTTTCTTTCTTTACCTAACAGTATCGACAACCAGCCAGTGACTTTAGTGCGTAAATCACATTCCATTTAATTTTAGAACTAAATTTCCGCATTTCATCGTCGCTCACTTTAACTATTCGTATCCACCCTTAGCTCAAGAGTGGCCGCATTCCCGTGTGTAATATTTTCCGCCGAGAAATTGACTGCCAGCGGAGTTTGTGACCACGAAAAGTGTAGTGCGTCGCTTCTTTTATTTAATAACTCAAGTAGAGTCTTCGTCGCTGCACTTCGGGACTTTAGACCTTATTTATATTGAAAGTATATTCTACAAGCCTGCTAGAATTCTCCAACGAAGGGTCGTCGTCATAGTATATCGTGACTGTTTGTGTGTGGTTTCTTTAGCCCAGTGAAGCGTTCTTCAGTTGATGGACTGATCTTTAATAATCCGTGAAATTTCACCGGCATTGCGATCTTGTGAGCATTCAACGAAAAACGCCACATTCGGAGAGATCTTCTAGCGACGTTTGCAAATAGTAGCATCGCCCTCTCCGTTATTCAACCGTTTAATGACGACGTCAGAGGTGATTCTCACGAACACCAAGAATTCGTGCAACGTGTAGACAAACTTTGACTTTTGCTTGATTTATTCTTTTTCAATTTGCTTCAGCAGTATTCCACTGCGTCAACTTTATTTATTTATTTTACTTTGAATAAATTTATTTGTTTATTACTTATTCATGCCTATCTATCCTTTCTCGATCACATTGACACGTGATACTGAGTTTGTTTCTGGTGTAGATCTATTATATCAAAAGAATCCTGCCTCTCTCTGAACGAGGCAGGGCGAGTCTTTCCATAGCTGAGTGTGGATGGTGCTTTCTGTGCTTTATAAGCAGTTTACGTTGTTTCCTTTCAAGTCCCTCAATATCTGTGCGTGTCCACTGTATGATTCCAAAGGAGTAGGAGAGTATTGGGGTAGTAGTATAAGTATTGATAGCCTTGATTTAATTTCTGGAATTTAAATGTGTTTCAAGTATTGCCTCTAGCTTATGAAGATATTGTTTAGTGAGTGTATTCTTTGTGTTTGTGCTCCAGAAGCTTGGCTTGTTTAAATCCTAGATATTTGTAAAATTCGTCATTTTTCATAGCAGCAACGTGACCTGGTTCTTTTAATGCGAAGCTCCCTTCCCTGAGTACTCCATTTTCAATGTGAATGGTTTTGCATTTGTCCAACCCAAATTCCATGTGTATGTCTTTTGAAAAAGTTTGTGTAATGTCAAGTACGAGGGCGACCTGAAAAGTTTCCGGAATCGGCAAGAGATGGCACAAGAAGGTTGAAGTGGATTTATTGGGCGGGAAGGGCAACCGTTTTCACAGCAACTATCAAGATTTCAGACGTCGACTGTCAATAGTTGTTGTTTAAGAGTGTGTTTTGTGCAGCAGGTCAGGTGGTTTCGCAAAAATGGATAAAATCGAATTTCGTGCAGTGATAAAACACTTCTGGATGGCTGGGAAAAAGGCCACGGAAATTCGTAATATTTTACTAGAGGTTCATGGCGGATCTACTCCATCATTTTTGACCATCAACTTCTGGGTGAGCGAGTTCAAACGTGGCCGCACAAGCACAAGTGACGAATCACGCAGTGGATGCCCAAAAAACCGCTACCACCGATGAAATGGTCGACAAGATTCATGATGTCGTGTTAGCCGATCGCCGATTGAAGCTGTAAGAGATAGCAGAGACAATAGGCATCTCAGAAGAACGAGTTGGCTATATCCTACACGAAATTTTGGGAATGAAAAAGCTTTCCGCGCGATGGGTACCGTGTTTGCTCACACCGGAGCAAAAACGAAAACGGGTGACCATTTCGGAGGAGTGTCTGGCCAGGATTCAACGCAATCCAAGGGATTTCTTCATGCGTTTCGTAACCGTGGATGAGACTTGGATCCACCACTACACACCGGAGACCAAGGAACAGTGGAAGCAGTGGACTTTTCCGGGCGAATCAGCTCCGAAGAAAGCAAAGACCGTTCTATCGGCTGGAAAGGTCATGGCGACCATTTTTTGGGATTCCCAAGGTGTGATCTTCATCGACTTCCCCCCCTCCCCCCTACCGGGAGCAAGAAACCTTAGCTTAATTTTAACAATGAAGCTCGGTGACCATGAATATCTATAGACTGTGATAAGAAGTAAAGGCTGTGGTTATATCACGTGATAAAAGCTGCCCGATCCATCGAACGGGGGCTTCTCTGCAATACACATTTCCCGCCAGACGTCTACGCGAGCCTTTACTTCTTATCTTTACACGTTCTTTGGCGGTACTCGCATGCAAACTCGCGGGGTGCTAACGAGGCAGAGGTATAGTGGCTAGATGATGTTTGATACAAGGTTGTTAAAGAGAAGGTGGCCTCTATCGGTCGATTTCTCTCAAAAGCACTCGCGTTGCCTTCCGGAATTGTGACGTCCCTGGAAGGTTGGTAGCAGGTGATCCGTCCCTCTTAACGTAACAAAGCTGAGATGGCTGGAGTTCTGTGCTTTTGCTAATAATAAACGCAGAAAAATAATAAATTATTTTTATTCCAATATTATAATATAGAGTGGATTTATTAGATTTCCATGCATTTATTCTTCTCATGGCAATAGATACGAGCAAAATTTCATTAAATAAGCAAACCCCCACCCTTTCTTATTATGAAAAAGAACACACTCGTAACGAGCAGGAGATGTGCTCTCGATGCGAGTGTTAAAATGCAAAAATCCAACAGATTGCACTACGAGAAAATCGAAAGTTAAGAGAAAATTTGAAACCTGCGAGAGAAGTTTAGAAAATAAAATATACACAAGACTCTCGGCATTCATCTTCACCTCCTTCTCTCGTACCAAGTAATTAAAACTGTTCAGTGGCTTCAGATTCATTTGAAGACTACAAACCACGTTCGGAAAAACGACGACGTGGGATACGCTTTCACTCTCAAATTGTAATTTGAGGAAAACGAAAGTGTTCGGTCAGACTCACTTAATAAATTATTTATATAAAACCTTTTCTTCATAGTGGATAAATTGGTGATAAATAGTAGAAAAAGGCTGGAAAATAAGCCCCCCCCCCTATAGTTTTCTATGGCGTTCGTCTGCTCCAAACCTTCCAGTTGACGTTACACGTCAGCAGCCAATCATCATCGATTACCCCGAAAGAGGCCACCTTTTCTTTAACAACCTTGTGTTTGATAGTTCTATAGCAGAGGGTTGATAGCTGGTCCAGGGAAGACGTAGAATGGGAAGCGAAGCTCTGCTCATTTGTTGAAATAAAAGCGATCGTAGCGGTACTGCCAAGGAGCATATGCTCCTTGGTACTGCGCGGAAGGTTCGGAAACTGAATAAATAAACAAAACCACGTGGTCAGGTCGTAGCGCACGTGATTGCTTTCTGCCCGTTAATCAGTGTGACCAAATCTAGCATAATTATGCTAGACTAGCATAATTTCCGCCATTTGGCATAATTTTTAGCATAGTGCTCATCTAGCATAATTCTAGCACAATTTTACATCTAGCGTGAATCTAACATAATTTTACATTTTATTGTGATAATCTTGATGGCTGGACTGCATGCTTTGATTTGATCAGTGCGATCAGGTTTTAGTTGCACCCAAAGGAAACGCATGCGCACAAACGGTCTCCATTGGGGACGGATTCTTCTAACACGCGCCAGTGAAATTAAAAGTAAACTTTTTGTTTCGATCGGCGCCCACGCTTTTGAAGTATCATTATCTCTGAGCAATGTCAAGTTCAGATAATTATGACACCGAGGAGGAGAAAGAAACACAAGCGAGCAAAAAGAGAAAAAAAACCGTAAATTATAAGCAGATATACAAAGCATGGGAATCCGATTCCCAATTCAAAACGGTATATGTGTATTTTAGTATACCAAAGCTCATACTAATTCAGGATTCGTTAATACTTACGGAAAATAAAGATAAAACTTAACGAAATATTAACACACTAGCAGCATATACTTTCAGTATAATTTCTTATGCACATTCCGCGTTATCCGTCACTAAAGAG
>JAHWFO010096922.1:0-15304 GCA_023313115.1 Rhysida immarginata | reverse complement strand
AGCGCAAACGTGCATGTGTCCGGATATTTGTGATCATATAGTGTATATTACAATATTGTACTATGAAGTTTGGGCCAAAATAGAGAGGTTAAGATACTTTTACGCGACGTCCGTGAGGTGAAATCTATGACGTCATTTGGTTTTACGTTGTTGACGTGATTTTAGAGAGGTTAAGATTTTTTCCGTAATACTGTACGTCTCTCTTAACAAGCTTCACGTCACGAAAAAAGCCAACGTGCTGACCGCGCACGATCGGACGTTAGGCATCTTAGACCTCTTTCACACGACGCCACCAGAGTCGCGCCACCACACTTTTTGGTGGCACATTTCTTGGTGGCGTGTTCAGATTTTCCTGCCTCCAACGCGGCCACCGGAAATGAGTTGCCTCTGTTCACGTTGCCGCAAGCGAATCGTTGCTATGGAAACCCCCTTTCCTCAACTCCCCAACAATGGCTATAGGTTGAACGTATTATTTAGAAAATATAAAAGAACCCTTTCTTCTTTCCATTCTCATCATTTCCGATGGAATGATATGTCACATGCCATATGTTGACTTAGTTCTAAAGACCAAGTGACTACCACCCCCACAACCCCGACCCCATTGGGACAATAAAGAGGTCCCTTTCACACGAGGCCAACTTGGTGGCGCGACCTCGTGTGAAAGGCTCTACTGTGAGCAGTATAACGACGTGGCCGCGCCAACAAGCTGGTGGCTCGAGGAATCGCGTCTTGAGCACATCCCCTCTTCTGGCCGCGCGTCCACTGGCGCCCTCACCACCACGTGTGAAAGGTTCAACTGTCAGCAGTGTAACGATCTGGCCGCGCCACCATGGTGGCCTCGTGAGAAAGAGACCTTGACCTCTCTATTGTCCCAGTGGGGTCGGGGTTGTGGGGGTGGTAGTCACTTGGTCTTTAGAACTAAGTCAACATATGGCATGTGACATATCATTCCATCGGAAATGATGAGAAAGGAAAGAAGATAGGGTTCTTTTATATTTTCTAAATACTACGTTCGAGAAAATCTATTTTGTAATAATAAAAATTTGAATGGGGGTTAAAAAGTGAAAATAGTTGAACTTCTGCTACTTTCCTATAGCCTCTTTGGGGGGATTAATTTCTTGTTATTCATTTATAATCATATATTTTTTCAGAAGAAACATTTTGAATTGAAAAATAAATAAAAAATCCAAAGCGAAAATTTTTTACTCGTAATTTACAAGTTCAATTGTCACGTTAAACAATTGTGCAGCTTTATTTATTATTTAGGGTTGATAATATACACTAATTGAGAGCGTTCAGTACCTTTGTAGCCAACAGAACATTTAACTCACGTACGAATGACTCATTATTTTGCTAAATTGTTGAAATTATATGATTGCTTGGGGATATATTTTATAGCTGCGAAGTGATTAGTGTAGCACTGAGTCCTATAAAATGCAGCAGTTTATGGGTAACAGGCACTAATATATTTAAAGATAGCAATAAGAATTTACTTTTAAAAATGGAATTTTACTTAGTTTTTGATTTTTTTTTAATTCTCTAGAACCTCGTTTATTCGCTGAGTATATGGACAGAGAAGAAAATAAGTAAGATAAACAATAATGTGAGAGGCTTAAATTTTATAGCTTTAAAAACAAATTGGATTAAGATATGCATATCAATTCGCTTGTGACTTTTAATTCAAATTGCTTTTATTTTGCTTTCTTTCTTTCCCCACTTCAGACACAAACACGCTTTGCTCATCGCCGTTGTTTTGTTACAACACGTTTTACTACTTGGAGTGGTGTTCTGCCATTTTGGGTTTAATCGGTATTGTGGTATGTAATTGAATTTGTCTTATAAAAGATTATGAAAATAGAAAAATTCTAAAGAAACCTGTCGTTGTCAGATTAGATGAGGTTGCTAATGGAAATGTGTAGTTCAAAATGGATAAAAATGCCAGAAAGGTTGAATAGAGAGAATTGTAATTCTCTATACAGGGTGTCCAAAATCTCTGGTAGCATGGCAGATATCTCAAAGCTGCCAGATAGGCTAGATCGGATGAGTGTGGTTTATAGGTAATAGGGGGGGGGGGTAATTCATTGCCGCACTCAAATTTGACTCTCACCCCCAAATTTAAGGTCATCCATTTCCTAATTCAAAAAGTTTAAAGATAGAGAAAAATTTCCACTTGCTACCCTGTAGAGCAACACCACATTAGTCTAAAAACAATTTTAAATCACACCCTTCCCCTTGAAATATTTTGAGAAAATGGGCGAGAAAGAATCACTCAAGGAAAGCAAATTCCCAACGGTGTGCTTCACTGCAATTCAAATGTGTTAGAAACCTCAGCTAACCTGGCCAGCCCAAGCTGACCTTGAGTGGCTCTTTCTTGCCCATTTTCTCAAAATCTTTCAAGGGGAAGGGTGTGATTAAAAATTGTTTTTAGACTAATGTGGTGTTGCTCTACAGGGTAGCAATTGGAAAATTTTCTCTATCTTTAGTAGTTTGCGAATTAGCAAATGGATGACCTTAAATTTGGGGGTCAAAGTCAAATTTGAGTGTGGCGATGAACTCCCCACCCCCTCTATTACCTATAAACCACACTCATCAGATCTCGCCTACTTGGCAGCTTTGAGATATCTGCCATGCTACCGTATATATCAAGAGTATATCAAAAATTTCAGGGTAATTTTTGTGTGCAGAAACCAAAAATGACATTGGTATAGCCAAGCCTCGAAAATCCGGAATTCAAAAAGAAACAAAAAAAACGCTCTCTTCGGGCTGCAAAGTATTCTCCCCTATAACTCGTTTCGTCTCCTCTTTGATTAGTAGGTAATATGTGTTTCTTGTTTTTGTTTATTTAGTACATATATCGTAGTATTACATAACACGAGAAAAGGAAAACTGTGGATAGGATAAAATTATGAACGAGATTACCTCTTTTTCCACAACGAACTTCGAGATCCTTAGATGTACATATCGGATGCGCTGGGTCCATTATTCAGTAAGGAATCTCATGATTAACTTACACCAAACATAATTAAACAAGAAAGCAGTCGCCCTCCTTGGAATGATGTGGAATAGTGGAATAGTAACTCATTTACACCTCATTTCGTAATCTGGTTCGTAGACAACGGCCCATACAATTTAACAACTGGGGCAAAATTAAAATACAACAAAAAATATAGCTGCTCTTACAATTCCACAATAGAGCATGTAGAAATTTAAACAATTTGAGAAATCCTCCTCAAATTCACAGTAGATATAGCAAAGAGCAACTAGCGGTCAAATAAATTAATTCCATATTTAGTATTCTCTGAAGGTAAATAATTACAAGAATCCGCCTATTCCGTCAGATATACATACAGGGTGTTTTTGAATTGAGTACAGATTTTTTGGGAGATGATTGAAGAGGTCCTTAGAAGTATTTTTTGTCATATGAATATGGGGTGCCCGCAGCTCCGTTTACTTCCAATACTGCATTGAACAATCAAATGACACCGGGACGCAGTGTGCGTTGGTAGGCCTAGATTATTTTATTTTTAACAATTAACACAAGCAATCTACTGTATGACTTTTACAGTAATTGTTCGAAATGACCGCCATTTGCTTCAGAGCACAATTCGCAACGCGTGGAAACAGTTGATTTGCACGGTCGCTGATGTCACTCGCTGCCGCGACAACACGAGCCGCCAATTCTTCGGTATCTACGGGTTCGGAGTACACCATTGATTTTATGCTTCCCCGTAAAAAAAATCCATCGGTGTGAGATCTGGCGATCTCGGTGGCCAAGCAACGACCAATCCTACGACCAGGATATGTCTCATTTAGGTAATCTCTAACTGCTCTTGTGTAATGCGAAGGTGCGCCGTCCTGTTGAAACCACATACCTCAAGAAGACCAGGGAGACCGAGGTATGTTTGCCCGTTAAGACAGATAGGAGATATGGCCCAATCAGGACATTACTTTAAAAGTTATTACAGTACCTCTTCTATCATCTCCCAAAAAATCTGTACTCAATTCAAAAACACCCTGTATATATGCGAGAAAGCCATATGGAAATATTCAGTTGCAAAAATTCATTAGCTTGACTAGGCGTAATTCTTCAAAGGCTTGTTCTCCGTAACCGACACATTATCCTTTTATCCATACGATAGATATTTGATATGAAGGCGTAATGTTATAAAGATATTGAGAGCATAATAAACAGTACTTACTGTCCCACGTTTAACGTCTCGAAATTCTTGACAAATGGAGCTCGCGAGGGAACAGCTTACGGCCAGGGAACAGCTACTCGGCACTGCATTCAGTATCGTCCGTAAAAACGCTTTATTCTTTCCTCGCCTCCGTGCATTTCCATACTCCCGTTTCTTTCGCTGCCGCATTTCTTCAGTCGGGCTAAGTTAAAAATTGCTCAGCGTCTGTACCAAGATAGATTTCAGGAAGTGACGTCACGAAACTTTAAAGCACTATAACTTTTTAATGGAGCCACAGACCGAAAAACGCGACTAGATTTTTTGCTCAGAATTTCATCCTTTACATATCCTTAAATTTGTGAAACGTCGTCCATTTACACCCTGTATATAGAAAGACTGGCAGAGGTACCCGGCGTTGCCCGGGATAATTACACTTGTAGGTAAACAGAACGATCTCAAAAAATTAAATTATCACTCCCAATTGGTTAAAGAATAACTCAATCAATACAACAGAGAGCAAAGGGACTATTCATTGTACGAAAAATACGAAAAACAGGAATTCTAAGTGTTATACCGGGACTTTATCTAAACTTTCTTGACTTGCCTCACCACTGCAGAGCATCACCAGGTACTTTAGACTCAAGTTTTTCTTGCTCTTGACGTAAAAGCTCTTGCTCTATTCGAAACTGCCGTTGTTCAGATGTTTCCAATGCCCGGATAGCTTTTTCTGTTTCAGTTGCAGAGTTTCTCTGACCAATACTCGTTCTTTCTCTTTCCTTTCCAGGCACATAAATTTTTGCCAGTCGTCTCGACGTTTGATAGGGAGCTCAAGGGAGACACGCGTGACTCCTTTGCCTAAATCAATAGACGCTGCCTTATTCATGTTCTGTCACTGCATCTTCACGTTATGCTCATTATCAAAAATTCTTGGAAACGAACGTTCAGTCATCGCATTATCAGCATTTTAGTTTCCAGAATATACACTTTCCCACAGAATATAGTCTAAATATATTTTTAGGAAATTTTGGATCTGCTGTGCTACCAAGGCGTAACTCGGGCTAGGTGAAAAGCCCGGCGTAGCTCGGACTTTTTTTTTTTTGGAATAAATTTTGAACTATCTCAAAAATAAAAACATGAAAACGCTTAGAATTAATACAGTAAAAATTCTTAATGAAAATTTGAAAAAAATTTTTTGAAAGGCTCATTGGGATGGGCCTCTCCAAGGATGCCACTGCTAGTCTAAATAATTTCTTACTCACGTAATCTTACTTTAGATGTACACTTGATGTTGTTGCAATTCCCTTTCTTCTCTCGATGTCTTGAATCAAAACCTGGCCATTCATCTCTTTTTGTAGTCTAGCGATCGCCGATTCTTCTATTGACCTGCTTACCATTTGCTCAATACAGCACGGAGCTAAAGGAGTGGTTCCTCTGTCATCTTTGCATTCTTTCTCAATAGTCTGCTAACTTTCCATTATCTCCAGTTACTAATCATTTTTAAAGATTTTCAAAAAATTAAGTACTAAGAATTCTCTTTTCTAAGAAAAGCCTGAATTACAGAAATTCTATGCATTGTTACAAATTGGTCATGAGATATATATTGTTGGTCCGTGCAGAGTGTTTGTGAATTGCGTGTTGATACCATTGTTGATATTTATTGTTGCCCAAATTTTGCGTTGCATTGTTCGTCATGAGATATTTCTCATTAATATTCCCTGCCATAACCATGAATATCGATTTTTTTTTTATCGATAATTATTATTTTTCCAAAATCTGTGGTAGACAGTGACCTTCCTCATGCTTTGAAGGTCAAGTATGCAAAATTTCATCAAGATCGGAATAAAACTGTAGATTTGTATAAAAAAAAAACAAACCCACAAACAAACATCCTTCTTTATATATATAAAGAAGACTAGCAAAGGACCCGGCGTTGCCCGGGATAATTACGCTTGTAGGTAAACAGAACAACCTCAAAAAGCTAAATTAAACGTCCAAATTGGTTAAATATTAACTCAATCACTACACTATAGAGCGAAGGGACTATCCATTCTAAGAAAAATCCGAAAGACAGGAATTTACTTCTTCACTAAAAAAATCCATTCTAGGTGATATACCGGGACTTGATTTACCGAAAAAAAATTTTTTTAAAGCCTCACAATGGATGGACCTCTCCAAGGATACCTTCTAGTCTAAATAATTTTTTACTCACGTAATCTTACTTTAGATGTACACTTGATGTTGTTGCAATTTCCTTTCTTCTTTCGATGTCTTGAAGCAAAAATTGGCTATTCATCACTTTGTGTAGTCTAGCGGTCGCCGATTCTTCTACCGGCGTATCCAGGGACTTTACGACTATACAAAGAAATGTGTTAGTTTAGAAAGGATGCACGAGAGGCGGTCATAAAATCATTACAATCAGTCTTTCTCCACATTTGCACTTCTAGGGCCACACACTTTTTCAACAATGGACGACTTCTGGATGCCACTTTTATAGAAGTCCTCATTTTGGCTGTTGAGGAACTGCTCCACCTCGAAGATGACATCGCCGTCGTCGTCTTGGAAATGCCGTCCACGAAGCGGGTTCTTCAGGCGAGGGAAGAGGAAAAAGTCACTTGGCGGATGGGGCAGTATTTCGAACCCCAGCTCTCCCGCAACGCGCATGGTCTCATGTGCGGAATATGCTGGCGCGTTGTCGTGCAGAAGTCTGATCCCCTCGGACACCTTACCTCGCCGCTTTGATTTGATGCCCTCCCGTGATTGTCTGGCCTTTCTGCGTGTAATCCGTCGCAATTTATGGCTCGTAACAGATGGAGGGGCGTCCGCTCCGAAGTTCGTCTTCCACACTTGTCAGGCCGCACTGGGAACATCCACTTCCCAGTGGATCTTGTACTGGGTCTTGTACGATGGGCCATTGTCACCATGAACGGCCACTAACTCCTCCTAACTACGCTAACGGGCGAGGTACCTTAGCCTTAGGATGATCGCGTCTCAGCGGTTCATAACAGTACATCTGAACATCTGTGTAGTTTCCGAGTGAAACTTCTTCCATATCCTTTAAAAAGAAATTAAAATCTATATCCATTCAGAACTGCTGCGGGTGTAATCCTCTTATTCATAAGCGTAAACCATCGTAACAAAGCACGTACATAGAAATAAATGCTTGGTGGATAAGTGATCTTGGAGCGGGAAGTGATCTTGACCTTAATAATTTTCGTTCGTTTTATATATTTCGCGTTTTTCATGTATGCCACGTTGTTATTTATATCGCGAACTTTCATTTTAAAGAACGTTGTATATCAGAGTGGAGTTGTCCTTTAACAGACACATTATATACAGTATAATAGTTATTTCCAATTGAAGGGCTCGGTGGAATAAGAACCTAGTCACAGGAAGAAGTGTTTGAGAAAAGTGATGTTATGTTATGTTTAAAAATCTGTAAATCTGTATGGTTGATGTTTGCTTTACTGTGATCGCAGTACATGGATTTCACGAGCAGAAATTATTACATTTTGTAAGAATTTCTTCTCCTTATTGCTCCGAGCTTCAATTGTATGGGTGGTTTTATATTATTTTGGACGCACTTTAATAAAATCTCAATATATAGAACTACACTGAGTTAGCAAAACTCATGGGATAGTTACTTAATATCTGGTCGGGCCACCTCTGGCCCTGTGGAGTGCAGCAATACGGCGTGGTAGTGAGTCCCTGGTACACTTCTGGAGGCAGTTGACAACAGATAGTCTGCAGAGCCGAAGATAGTTGCTGCCCGTTCGTGGGCGGATGATCCAGTGCCCGGAGCCTGACTTCAACAGCATCCCAGATATGCTCGATGGGATTCATGGCAGGGCTCCGAGCTGGCCAGCTCAGTCGTTGGACCTCTCCTGCATGCTCCTCGAACCATTCGCGGACGACATTGGAGCGATGTGGTGGAGCATTGTCATCTTGAAAGACTGCTACGTCGTCAGGGTGTTGAAATGTCAAAAACGGGTCCAGATGGTCTCCGATGAGTTGACGATACCGTGGACCATTCAACGTTTGGTCCAGCATAACCAGAGGGCCCATTCCAAACCAGGAAAATGCACCCCAGACCATCACTGACGCCCCAACACCCTACACCACCACCTGTTGGCATGCGGGATCCATCGTTTCGCGTGGTACAGTTGATATTGTGACTCATCTGACCATATGACGTTACGCCACTGTTGCAGAGTCCGGCCAAGATGGTTGGTGGCAAATGCACGCCGGAGTGTCAGATGACGCTAGGTAAGCATTGGCACCCGTGTAGGGCGACGGCTGCCAAACCCGAGGGCATGCAGATTCCGACGGATTGGCCACCGAGAGACGTTTCTAGTGCGGCCAGTATTGAACTGGTCTGTGATTTGCTGCACTGTTGCGCTCCTGTCTCTCTGAATCATTCGTCCCAGGTGTCGCTGGTCACGATCATTCAGGGCAGCTGGACGCCCGGTATGGTGCCTGTTGTGGACTGTGATGCCTTCATCCAGCCATTCAGCCGATACACACTGGAGACAGTTGAGTGGGGAAAGCCGAAATGGAACATCCCATGCGTCGGGCACCTACTATCATACCCCGTTCAAAAGACGTCAACTCGCGACGACGTGCCATTTCTGATTAATCACTTATCCAAGCTCTTCCCACAACGTCTAATGGTCCATTCCCAGAATCCGTTACCCCTGTGAATTCGTGAGCCATGCCCATCAATCTGTTATAACTACGTTAATCAATAAAACAAACGGATGTTTTGACATTACAATTTTAACATATGAAAATTATAATTTAAAACTCCCCTGTGAGTAAATTAACAAAATAGTTTCAAAGTCTTTTATAAACTCTAAATTCAATGAAGAAAATTTATTAAAAACGGACCGTGATTTTGCCAACCCTATCCGGATATTATTATACGATAAATATTATCATAGGACATGCTTTTCAATAATTTTATCGCATTGGCCTCATTTAATCAGACCATTTCTTTTTAAAATCATAATACGTTTTTGAGATCTGTATAAGAAGAGAGAGTAAATTTTTTTTGCTTTACTCCAGGGATTCCAAGAGGCACCACTGAACTGAGTCTGTTGAACACTACAAGCGTCATAACGGAACAACCACCTGAAACGTTTGATGACAGCTCAATAACGTCTTCGGAGGATCATTCGCCACATGAAATTCCAGAATCAGAGGAAACTGAAGTTCCTTATTCCGTTTCTGAAGTTCCTTATTCCGTTTCTGAAGTTCCTTATTCCGTTCCTGAAGTTCCTTATTCCATTCCTGAAGTTTCTTATTCCGCTCCTGAAGTTTCTTATTCCGTTCCTGAAGTTCCTTATTCTGTTCCTGAAGTTCCTTATTCCGTTCCTGAAGTTCTAATAACACCTTTTGAGGATCAATCGCCATATGAAATCTCAGAATCAGAGGAAACTGAAGTTCCTTATTCCGTCTTTAAAGTTCCAATAACGCTTTCTGAGGATCATTCGCCATATGAAATCTCAGAATCAGGAAAAACTGAAGTTCCTTATTCCGTAAACACGACTGTCTCTAAACTTTCAACAATGGAATTATCGCCAGTTTCAGCAACAGAAAAGCTGAACGGCACAACGATGCAGAAGCAAGAAAATGAAACCTTCTGCTTTCCAAGAATTCCGTCCGTTACCCCAATTCCACCAACAGAAAATGACGCAAATGTTGTTTGTCTGATAGAAAAAAGAATTTTGAAAAAGCCAATGATTTTAAAAGATGCTGTAGATGAATTTTCTATTGGTTTGCCTAAAGAAGTGAAAGTCTCTCTACAACAGACCCCATTCAGGATGACAACATTGCCTCGAGTTGCTGCCGAATCTGATGCTAAAACTATCTCGCCTGAAAATGGCTTCAGTGATATACCTCATGAGTTGTCAGCATTTAAATTTGAAGGCTACAAACTGGAAGAATACGATGATGGTAATTATCTTTACTTTAGTTTATTTTCTAAGCATCATTGCAAGTCCATTTCAATCAAGTTAGAAAACATTGCCAATGTAAATAAAACCCGTTCGATTTGTTAAAACATTGACACAGCAACATTTAGCTTTAAGATCATTGTTATTGGCAGCATAGACAAACTTTAGGTATACAATAAATGTTCGAAATGTTTACCAGATTTCGTGAGACTCTACGAAGCATGGCAGTATTAATGTTAGAAATGGCTGTTGTGATGTTCGTTTTCAGCTCAGCAGTCGTGTGGGGACTATTCACATAAACGACATTTTTCAGATAACCCCATAGAAAGAAATCAGGGGTTGATAAATCTGGCTAGCAAGAGGGCCAAAATCCCAGGGAAATGACGTCCTGAAGGATAACTTATTAAAAAAAGCACCTAAAGTTTGTCTGGTAAAAAATAAAAGCCAACATTTCAACTTTCATTTAAATTCTCAAACAGATACTTTACGGGCAGCTAAACTTTGATGTGCGCGACTTTAAACTCGCCCTGTATACAGTAAAACCTCGTTACAACGTACTTCAAGGGACCTGGAAATTTGTACGTTATTCTGAGGTGTACGTTATACTGAAACTGGGGGGGGGGGGGCTTGTGATAATGCATATATTCATAGAAAAACAAAGAATACATGAATGCATTTTATTTTATTCAATAGAAATACACTATAGGATATACAATATGTAGTGAAATGTTGGAATGAAAAATTCCCTGACTTTTCCCGGTTACATTCCCGTACCTATCCCGATCGCTAGTCACCCTGTTACATGCACATAAATTAAACAAACATAAATTAAAATAAACAAACACATAATCTTACCGTATTGAAGATGGGCAATCGTCCGTCAAGTGAAGGTCTCTAATCTAATTGCAGCACAAATTGGATCCCGACTGAGTAGCATGCGACAATCGACAATCGAACATGCTAGATTGAGTAGCATGCAGAGATTTCCGGGTTACTGACCAACCAATGAAATGTGAACTCGGGTTAATTAGCCCATTGGCCCAGTTGCAACTTTCGCATGGGCTGCATTGACCAATCAGTGCAAGACATGTGAACGATGTACGTTGTACTGAAGGGATAATTTAACCAAGGGGATGTAAAATTAGTACCTTATTCTGAAATGTACGTTAAAGTGAGGTACGTTGTAACGGGGTTTTACTGTAACGGTTAGGGTTCGCTCTAAAAAGGACTGGAGACTCTTTAGGGACATTCTTCAAGAAAATAGCATTCCATACAAAAAGGTTTATTGATCATGTGGATATCAACAATAATATCAATGCTACCACTTCCAATGCCCCCTCTTTATATCAGACGTCTTATTTTGGAAAGGAATTCCTTTAGAAGATTATAGAAGCGAACGCGATTACCTTTTTTAAAACTAAATTCAATAGGCTTTCTCGCAAGATCCAAGAAGAGGTTAAAGCCTAATGAAAGCAATCGCTTAGGAGTACAGGACCCATCGACTTGCCACCACTGCTTTACCAAGAAAGGTAATCTTGTCACCAGTGATCGGGATAAAATTCAGTTGATCGCAAAGTTCCTGAAGACAATTCACCACGCCTAATGAGGCTCTCTAACACTTGTCTACAAGGTGAATAAAAAGTAAGGGGACAAATTTCCGGAGATGATTCCTGACAGGGAAGGGAACAAAAAAAGTTAATATGTCCAAAAATGGACGGTGAGTCTGCAATAAAGCAATTAATACTTGTACATGGCATTACACATTACTCGGAATTAACTTCATCCATGTTACAGAAGATGATAAAAGTGGACACGTCGCATCATAGAATGCCTTACGCTTTCGAAAATTCCAGCCTGGTTGTGTGCGTTGGTTGGTGTTATCTACGTCGAACGGTTGTATCTCCAGAAGGAAGCATTTGTGACCCTATGTTCATGGGACATATATTGCTTCTCTGGCTACAAGGAATTCACCCTGTATAGCTCCCACCATTTTGAAGCACTTATCATAGCGGGCCACGAGTTTTGTGTCCTCTTCATAAAAGTTAGAGTCGTGGAACGACTTCAAGTGTAAGAAAGAATGAAAGTCTCTAATAAAAGCGACCAGAAATTCAACAACGATGACGGGGTAAAAGAGGCTGTCAATACGTGGTTGACATTATAAGCGGCAACATCTTATGAAGAGGAATAAAAAAAAAACTCGTGCCCTGCTATTATAAGTTCCTTCTAAATGGTGAGAATTATGTAGAAAATAGTTCAAGCTATACAGATGTTTTGTAATAATTTTTTTTTTCTGAGTGTAAACTTGCTTTTTTTTTTTTGCTACCAAACGGAACTTACCTGGTACTTTCCGGATGTTCCTCGTAGTTTCTAAAGATAACAGGCTAATAAAAATCATGTTCGTTTTATTTTCTTAGATGATCAACCTAAATCAATTGAAAAAGAAATGGACGAGTTTTTTAATAATCCAGCCAAGGAGTTTCTTCCGTTTAACGAAGAAGAAGACGACCCTAAAGTGGTACCCGGCGTTGCAAAACCAGAAGCCATTTACTTGAACAAATCCTTCCTAGTCGGTTGACTTTAAAGCAACAGATCTGGAATCTTAATAGAATTGTAAGTTGACGTCAATTTACAGCAACAAGATGTGATGTTCTATACTTTACAATGTAAAAAAAAAAACACGTTAAGTTCTGTATTGCGAAACAATATTTTATTTAATTATGTTTATGCTATCGCCTCCTCTGTCACCATCGACAACTTTTCACCTTCTCCATATTCAGTGTTTACAAAACTTCCCATACACTCGCCCCTCCTCTTCTATACCCTTTTTATCTCCCTCTTCCCTTTCTGGATTCCATATCTTTATCTTATTTTGGTTCGTCTTCGTTAGTCATTTTTACTTTATTATTTTATATTTATTGTATATGTAAAATTTATTTTATAACGTTTTGATTTATAATGTTATGAAAGATCAAGAGAGGTAGCAAGGATCGGTGTTCGGCTAAAAGGGGGGACCTAACTCAAATTAGCGAAGCTTATTTATGATTGCAACCAAGAAATCAATAAGAATATTGAAGGTTTGGTTACTTTGAAGGTCAGAGTTATGATATAAATAAAATCCACTGGCGTTAAAGGAGACCTTATTGTAGTCCAATGAGAAACGGAACATCAACATCGTTTAGTTAATGTTAGGGGCCATTTCTGAAGACTTGTAGAATGCCGACTAATTAATGTATGTTAGGAAATTATAAAACCATGTTTTATTGACATACTTTTTCTCCTGCTTATCACATTTTAAACTCTAGACAAATTACAATTATGTACAAAATACAAAATATTATATTCACAGAAATTTTGTGAAGAAATAAATACGAGGGCTGTAAATTAAATAGTGGCAACTTAACTTTGAAACTCGCAGAAGGGCGGGCATGCGCAAATAGGATATGGGAGCGGTGAGGTGGCGCTGTTGTCGATGTGCAGAGTGCAAAAAAAACAGTCGTTAGAAGGGTAGTTGTTGTGTGGCGTTAAAGTGAGGAGTTTCGTTTCCAAAGGAGACTGCGGATTTGCAACGCACAGGTCGGCCCTCCATTCCTCAAGAGCAGATTGACATCCTGAGCGGTTTCCTTACCATAGACCGCCGATGGACTGTCCGAGAATTATCCTTAGAGGTTGGTCTAAGTCATCAAACGGTATGGTGCATAATGAAGAAATCTCTCAACATGAGGAAAATTGCTTCCCGCTCGGTTCCACATCGACTAACCGAAGTACAGAAATGGCACCAGTATGCACTGGCTGGCACCCACTTGGAGAGATACCGCAATAAAGGAGACGTATTTCTGCAGCGTATTGTCGCCATTGATGAGACATGGGCACGAGCCTATGAGCCTGAATTAAAGCGTCAATCAAATGAATGGCGTCACCAAGGTTCGCCACGTCCACAGAAATTTCAACAGGAACCCAGTCGGGTGAAAGTTATGCTGATTGTGGCATACGACTGGGACGGTGTGATTCTTACACATGCTGTACCTGAAGGACATGTCAACGCAGATTACTATTGCCGATTTCTACAGCACCATCTGCGTCCGGCTTTGCAGCGCAAACCTCCACGTTTATTGCACAACAATCTCCCTATCGTGTTGCATGACAACGCTTGTTGTCATGTCGCAAACAAAGTCACTCTCCTATTGCGTAGGTGACAGTGGGAAATCCTGGAACACCCTCCCTATTCACCCGACATGAGTCCTTGTGACTTCGATCTGTTTCCGAAGTTGAAGGAACTCCTCCGAGGTCACCGATTTCATGACGTTTCATCTGTACTCCACGCAGTAGGGCGCTCGGTCGCTCACATCAACAATCAACACCATGCCACTGGTCTACAACGGCTTCCCGACATTTGGCAAAAGGTTATAAGCTTTGCTGGTGATTACATAGAAGGAATGTAATGCAATTGTACTTGTAAGTTCATTAAAAATTGATGTATACCTATGTTGCCATTACTTAATTTACAGCCCTCGTATTAGAGGGAAGAAAAAAAGGTTAGCCCAAGATATAAAAATTCTTTTAAATAGTAAAATCAACACTTCAAAGGAACTTTTCATAGTTTTAACATAATAGAGTGATCCAAAGTCAGGAAAGACTTTAAAACTCGATAATTCGCACACGAATGCAGATAAAAAGATTGTTTGCATAGAAAAATTGAAATGAAGGCAGATTCCGTTTTTGACCAACAGATGGCGTTGTCGGGTTACAGACATCAGTTTATGCACGCGCTCTGACGGCTGTGTTGCTGAATGACGGACGGCACATTGAACATATGTAAGCTGATAGTTAATCCGGCATCTTACCGTCTGAAAATGTGCATAAACTGATGTCTGTAACTTGACAACGCCATCTGTTGGTCAAAAACCGAACAATTCTAGCATTAATTTATTAATTTATTAACGATCTTTTTATCTGTGTTCGAATTATTGACTTTAAAGGTTTTTCCGGATGCTCGGATCGGTGCAGCAAGCTGTGTCAGACGCGAACTGTGGCGATCCGTGGTAACGAAATGCGAGCTGGGTAACAAAGCCAAGCTCTCCGTCTTCAAATCTATCTTTGTCCCCATTCTCACCTATGGTCATGAGGCTTGGGTAATGACCGAAAGAGTGCGATCGCGGGTACAAGCGGCCGAAATGA
>JAHWFO010096921.1:0-14826 GCA_023313115.1 Rhysida immarginata | reverse complement strand
CAATGTATGACGTTTCAGTGCCGAGGCTTTCTTTATAGGAGGCGTTGACTGTGATCTAGTCCACCGTCGCTGATTTTATAAACATGATATAATATAGATATACTAGCATAGAACCCAGCGTTACCCGGGATAATTACGCATGTAGGTAAACAGAACAACCTCAAAAAGCTAAATTAAACCGCCAAATTGGTTAAATAATAACTCAATCACTACAATATAGAGCGAAGGGACTATCCATTCTAAGAAAAATCCGAAAGACAGGAATTTACCTCTTCACTGAAAAGATCCATTCTAGGTGATATACCGGGACTTGATTTACCGAAAAAAAATTTTTAAAGGCTCACAATGGATGGACCTCTCCAAGGATGCCTTCTAGTCTAAATAATTTTTTACTCACGTAATCTTACTTTGCATGTACACTTGGTGTTGTTGCAGTTTCCTTTCTTCTTTCGATGTCTTGAAGCAAAAATTGGCCATTCATACTTTGTGTAGTCTAGCGGTCGCCGATTCTTCTATTTACTTGCTTACCATTTGCTCAAAATAGCACGGAGCTAAAGGAGTGATCATTCTCTATCGTCTTTCACTCTTTCTCAATAGTCTGCTCACTCATTATCTCCAGTTGCTGATCATTTTTAAAGATTTTCAAGAAATTGTTAAGTACTAAGAATTCTCTTTTCTAAGAAAAGCCTGAATAACAGGAATTCTATGCATTGAATTCTTATATTGCACAAACTTTGCCTTTCATTGTTGGTCATGAGACATGTATTCTTGATCCTTGCATAGTGTTGGTGCATTGCGTGTTGACACCATTGTTGATACCTATTGTTGCACAAACTTTCATTTGCATTGTTAGTCATGAGATATATATTGTTGGTCCGTGCAGAGTGTTTGTGAATTGCGTGTTGATACCATTGTTGATACTTATTGTTGCAAAAACTTTGTCTTGCATTGTTGGTCATGAAATATTTATCATTAATATGCCCTGCGATAACCATGAATATCGATTTTTTATCAATAATTATTAGTTTTTCGAAATCTGAGGTAGACAGTGACCTTCCTCATGCTTTGAAGGTCATGTATGCGAAATTTTATCAAGATCGGAATAAAACTGTAGATTTGTATAAAAAACAAACAAACCCACAAACAAACATCCTTCTTTATATATATAGACTAGCAGAGGACCCGGCGTTGCCCGGGATAATTAGCTTGTAGTAAATACACACACACACACACACACACACACAAAGAAACACACACAGTTTTCCCAATCGTCTGAACGCTTGTTAGGGAGCTGAAGGAAGACACGTGTACCTCCTTTGCCTCATCGAGAGAGACTGCCCTATCTATATCGTCTATTATATCCATTTCCTGTTCATTGTTAATAATTCTTGGAAACGAATGTTCTGTCATTGCATCATCATTTTATGTTCATTGTTATAATTCTTTGAATAATTTTGTGCTCATTGTTATTAGTGAATTGCGTGTTGTTACCATTGTTGATACTTATTGTTGCACAAACTTTGCTTGCATTGTTGGTCATGAGATATATATTGTTGGTCCGTGCAGAGTGTTTGTGAATTGCGTGTTGATACCATTGTTGCAAAAACTTTGTCTTGCATTGTTGGTCATGAGATATTTCTCATTAATATGCCCTGCTATAACCATCAATATTGGTTTTATATCAATAATTATTGTTTTTTCGAAATCTGAGATAGACAGTGACCTTCCTGATGCATTGAAGGTCATGTATGCGAAATTTTATCAAGATCGGAATAAAACTGTAGATTTGTATAAAAAACAAACAAACCCACAAAGAAACAAACAAACATCCTTCTTTATATATAGAGAGAGATGAAATAAAATAGACTTGGCTTAATTGTTTGCTTGCATGTGTGAACAATCAGCCCGTGGTGTTTGCGTCAACAATCGGCTGGTCGTGTTTATACGTTACGTTAACAATGGTTGATGAAATTAATACATGCCGTACCAACACCACCTCTACTCAAAGCCTGAGCGCAGAAATTTCATACATTGTTACGTCATCATACCTAGTCATGATTTAGGGCTTAATATTGGTAGAAATGCGATTAAAGATGACTACCTATGACGTTTTAACAATGTATGACGTCTCCGCGCTCAGGCTTTCTCTTTAGGTGGTGTTGGATAGGCCCGGCACTGAAAATTCACCTGACTATCTTAGTCCAAGCAACAATGTAATCTTCATTGTTTCCATCTTGGATTTTAGCAATCAACTAGAAATTCCACCTGTCGCCGTACAGGTTGAAGGGTAAAGAAATGGAAGTGGGGCATCAATGGTGTTTAAATCTTATATTCTGCAACAATATAGGCTACTGTTCATCTGCATATAAAAATAAATTGGGCTAGTGCAAGTCGGACTCGCGCATCGAGGGTTCCGTACTATCGTATAGGGTCAGTCCACGTCAATTCAGGCATAAATTTTATAGTTTTGGCATTGACCTCTTGGATTTTAATGAAATTTAGTATATACAATTGCCCTAGGGAGTTGATAATGAATGCCAAATATTATTATTTTTTTTCATTTTTATGGAAGTTACGGACATTTAAAATTTTCGAAATTTGATTGGGGGCCTTATCTATGAAGTACTGTAACTTCGGTTGTATTTTACTTAGAAAGATGTGATTAGTGACATTTGAAAGCTCTTTAACTGTAGATTCTAGATAAAAATTTTAATATTATAATACGCATGCGTAAATATTTGTATTTAATAAAAATATTTTATTTATGCAAATTTCTCAAAAGGTGGGCATTTTTTTTCGTTAAAAAATTATTAATATCTTACACATACTTTCATAAAAACAACACAAAAAATACAAAAATGTGTTTTGCTCCGTTTTGAAGATATTAATTTTTGAAGCTCGCGTTCCAAGCCACAATATATCCGATTGTATGTTACAGTTCTTCAGATGGACAAGACATCCTAAGAAATACACATTTTGTGGTAATATCCGATTGTCTTAAACATTCTACAGTTGTTTTTTATTCCTTTCGACGTGAACTCATTAAATTTTTAAAAGAAAATTCAATAAACGTAGAGAAGATACGAGGGTTGATCGAAAAATAATGCCTCCATGGCTGTAACTTTTATATTTGTTAACCGATTTTGTATTTGTCCTCTATGTAATGCACTATTCACTTTTCGACATTATCTCCATCCCTTTCCACGCAAAGCACCAACGTGTGACCGTTCGGGTGAACCCGTCGGAGAGGAAGTTCGGGGTGGTTGTCGACACCAGGATTGAATGGCAGCTTTGGACCATCTTCTGCAGCACGATAACGCTCGCCCGCAAACAATCGCCACACACAAGAAGTGTTGCAGCGCCTACAGTTCAAAGATGAAAAACTGCAGTTCAAAGATGAAAGATCTTGCACCTTGCGACGTTCACGAAAGAAGAAAAATCACCTTCAATCCCTGATGACGAGATAAAAGAGCAGTTGCACGCGGTGAAACACTCTGCTCAATATGGCTGGTAAGATTTGCTGAACTTCAGATTTTTCTTCCTTCAGCGCAGGCAAAGTGTGCGGATTGTTTGCATAAACCTTACCTTTCAAGGCACCCCAAAGGAAGAAATCGAGAGGTGTGTGGACCGGCGAGCGTGCAGGCCAGATGCCACCGAGATGATTCGATCAGCAAAGACGTCCTGCAGAAAGTGAATTGATGTGTGTGCTGTACACGTTTCCATGCACTACTGCACACTAACTTTTGAATCACCCTGTATAATGAAGCCTGTATCAACTTCAGCTGCCTCTGCAATTTATCTAGTTCTTCAGGGTAACTCAGAAGTGACTGATTCTGAGGAAGTGTAAAGTAAATATATTTTGTTTATTACTAACAATTCGATATCATAATTCAAATTTATATTTTCTTACTAAATTATCTTCTTATTTAGCAGGTGCTCAATACTTTTCTGACTTCTGAAAAAAAATCTGAAGTTCTAAGAAACATTTTTCCTATTGATATAATTATTACTATAATGCCACTATTGATTTTATTTTTTCGTGTAATTATAATTAATAATACTATTTATATAAATAATAAAATGTAAATAAATGACTGGTCCCGAGGTTACACGCTTTCTATTCTCTGTACGAGTAGTCAAGTCCCTATTACCTGACTCCCGCTACTTAGAGCTCAAGCTTTAAAAATTAATATCTTCAAAACGGAGCAAAACACAGTTTTGAATTTTTTGTATTGTTTTTATGAAAGTATGTGTAAGATATTATTAATTTTTTAACGAAAGAAATTACCCACCTTTTGAGAAATTTGCAAAAATAAAATATTTTTATTAAATTCAAATATTTGCGCATGCGTAATATAATTTTAAAAAATTCATATAGAATCTACAGTTAAAGAGCTTTTATATGTCACCAATCACATCTTTCTAAGTATAGTTGTACCGCAAGATTTAGAGCCCTGAGTGGAATGCTCGATTAACAGAATAAGGGGAGTACGGCTCTTGCTCAAGACCATTGTTGAAACGATGAATTATTTCATATTGTTGGATTTTCGCTAACGCAATGATTTGTCTTCAGAGCAATGATTAAATTTAATTCTTATGTTACAAGATTTGATTTTATTAATTTATGTATTTATATTATTTTATTTAGTCTAGTTTATTTAATTAATTAATTATTCGCTTTATTTTATTTTATTTTTTGTATTTATTTATCATTTAATTAATGTATTCTTATATTAGTTATATTATTTTATTTATTTATTTTTATTTATCCAATTCCATCAAAATTTTTTCATTTTATTTACACATTAATTTTTATGGCTTTGTCATTGAAATGCCAATTTGTATAATGCTTAAACATTGCAGCAATACTGCTCTTGATTCTCGTTCTATGCTTATAAGGAGATTCAACTTTGGATTCAAAAATGTTTGGTTCATCATTGGATTTTATGGTGTCTAACCATTAATAAAAATAGACTTATTAAATTAATCACACAATTATAAATAATTTTTTGAACTTATCTTATTTTTATCTTAACAAATTAATTTAAAAAGAAAACCTTAAATTCGGTAAAAAATATTATAATATACGAATCCTTCTTTTAAAAATAACATGAATTTAGCAGGATTTTAGAAATATCATATTTAACGTAATTTTAAAGTAACATGCATTTAACATAATCGAAAATTAATAAAACAGTTTTTAATTTTCTTCAATGGGATTTGAATGGAATTTCAGCACTCAGTATGTGATCTTCGTCTTCTTCATCATCCCACCAGTCGTCATCAGAATCCTTAAATTTTCCTGCTTGAATAATTATGCAGTCGAACCTCGATAAGTGGATAGCCTCGAGATCGGAAGAAAATAGCCACTTATCCGGAGGAGGGGGTTTTCGTTTAAAAAAAGTACACTACTTAGTACTAATTGATTTAAACAGTGTCTAATGTTTAATTTAACAATATAAAATTATCATTATCACAAAACAAAAGAATATTCCACTTCTGCATTCGCATTTGTTGATGGATTTTTTTCAACTACTAATCCCACAAGTCTCCTCTCGTGCTAACTAAACAGTATATCTTAGAGAAAATTTATGCGTGCACCGAAAGCTGGGTGTCTTGACAGAAGGATGCTCTGTACTAAATTCAGAATGACAACCGACAATCTAACAGTGTAGTGTATCTGTATTGGAGTGGAATTTGAAGCATAACTTCCATAATATCACTCTTCATAAACATATTTCAAAGGAAGCCTAATATACCCACAAAGGTCATCCACAGTATGAACGAATAAAATTACCTCCTCTTGGTGGAGGGAAATTTGACTGACGATTGTCTGAGCTTGGAGTATATCACTAAATAAAAAAAAAACACATATGAAACCCAGTGATCTGACAATCGAACAGTGAAGTGTATATTTGTTCAGGTGGGACAGAAGCAGTGCTATCACGAGGCTCACCCTTCCAAAATAAATTCCAAATGAAATCAAATGAAGTAGGCAAGAAGCCTGACTAAATCAAGAGGTCTTCCACATTATGAAAAAATAATATGATTGAAGATTGTCAAAAGATTTGGGGGGGGGGGGGAGGGTAACATCTTCCAATAATCCGGGCAGGAGACGTTGCCAATGTCTTCAAAGTTGACGTTATGGTCGGCTTTCTATATTTCGTATGCCATTTCCAGATATCAGACCTCATGCAGACTTTATATTGTGGCTATTACAAGGGGAGTATGCATATTGCACAGAATGAAAGGTTTGGCATTAAATTATTTTTAACCAATTTTGAAAATTCTCAGAAATCACATCTTCATGCTAATCAAGGTACGAGTTCCAGATTTGAAAACAAGGCCCGCATTTTTAACTTATCTTTTTCCCCTCCTGCGTGAACAATAAATCCTGCTCCTTTACTACAGTTATCTAAAACTTCATTTTCATTGTCATTTTGCCAGCACTTTCCGAAAACAGCAATTATATGAATACACGTTTCATCCAAATATATAGGATGGGTTTGTTTTCTAATCTCTTCCAGAAACGACGTCGAGCTGCAACTATTTCAGACTTCTCTACGAAAACGCATCTATTAGATTTGCATTACATTTTTTTATGCAAACTCCCCTATTTCTTCTTCTATCATGATTATACGCACTCACAAAAAAGTCATGGTACATCTGCATAATAACGTGTTGGGCCCTCTCTGGCCCGGTTAACGGCGGCGACCCGTCGTGGAAGAGAGTCTACCAGACCCCGGAACACAACCACAGACACTGCAAACCATGCCGCTTCCACTGCACTCCATAACGATGCTGCATTTACCAGTTGTGTTAGTGACGACCTGACAGATCGTTCGATGACGTCCCACTAATGTTCGATGGGATTGCAATCTGGAGAACGTGGAGGTCAAATCTTTGTCGTGAAGTCGGTAGCATGTCCCTCCAGCCATTGCCGTGTCACAAGGGCCGCGTGTGGAGGTGCATTATCTTGTTGGAAGATGCCGTCGCCCGCGGGGTAAAAACAGTTCATGAAGTGGTGCAGGTGGTCCCCAAGCAGATCGAGGTAGGAAGTAGCACCCAGAGTGGATGTCAGATGCACCAATGGACACATTGCATGCCACGAGAAGTATGGAGCCTCCACCTGCCTGAGTGGTTCCCACCTGACAAGCGGGGTCCATGGTTTCGTGTGGCCTGCGCCAGACACGTACACGACCATCGGCCCGATACAGTTGAAACCGTGACTCGTCGGACAAGGCAACCCTTCGCCAGTCCTCAACGGTCCAATGTCGTTGTTGGTTGGCCCAGGCTAGGCGTTGTCGATGATGTGCAGCTGTCAAGAGGGCAGCCGTCGTGGCCTCCTGCTCCCAAAGTCATGAAACTGCCAAGGTTCGCCGAATTTTCGTCACGGACACAGTTGTGGGACGTCCCTGGTTGTACCGCATGATGATTTGAACCGCTGTCGCCCTTCGGTCAGCAGTTGCAAGCCGGGTGACCTGGCGAACACCTCTGGCATCAATGAGGCGTGGGCGGCCCGTCCGCTCTCCGACATGGGTTTTAACCCCTCTTTGGGTGTACTCTCGATAGACCCCTTGCAACGGTTGTGCGGGAAAATTGCAGTCTGCTGGCTACATCTGATATTGAGGCATCCATCCGTCTGGCACCAACAATCATTCCCAGTTCAAATGCGGATAGCTCTCGGCGTGCTGCCATTTCTGCAGCTAGTATGTTGCTCACAATGATTGTGTGATATCAAGGAAGTATGTGCACCTGCATTCCGAGAATGGAAGCAGCGGGATATGTCTCATTACGACAGGGAACCTGATTGGAGGGGTCTGCAATGACTTTTGGTAAGTGAGTGTATATGAATCACCTTTATTAATGTTAATGATATAAATAAAATATATACACTGAAGAGCCAAAACAATATGACCCTCCCTACATTGGTGAATGAACTTGTCTGGATCACGTGGAAGGCACGTAATTAAGTGAGAATGGTATTTAACTGCTGCTGGAGAAGATAAGGAATCGGTCTTGCACTTAATTTTGCGAGTGATGGGAAAGGCTGCTGATGTAAACGAATTTGATAGAGGGCAGATTGTAATGGCCCGAAGACTCGGAACAAGTATCTCCGAAACTGCACGACTGGTAGATTGTTCACGATCTGCCGTTGTTAGTATTTATGCAAAGTGGATAAATAACGGTGAAACCAGCAATAGACGCCAAGGTGTTGGACGCCCACGCGTTATCAAAGAAAAAGGACGTCGGAGACTGTCCCACTTGTAAAGCAAGATCGGCGCCAGACAGTGGCACAGCTGGTAGCCCAATACAGGTCCAAGTGCAGGCCCAATGCAGGTCCAAGTGCAAGTGTTTCGGAACACACAGTTCAGCGGACACTGTTGGATATGGGACTGCGTGCCAGACGTCTCACTCGTGTGCCTCTGTTGACCAAGTGTCATTGTCAACTATGCCTACAGTGGGCCCGGAAACATCAAGACTGGACCATGGATAAGTGGAAGAGAGTTGCCTGGT
The DNA here is from genome assembly GCA_023313115.1 of Rhysida immarginata. Taxonomy (NCBI): domain Eukaryota; kingdom Metazoa; phylum Arthropoda; class Chilopoda; order Scolopendromorpha; family Scolopendridae; genus Rhysida; species Rhysida immarginata. Next base: position 6,309 of record JAHWFO010096921.1, on the reverse strand, counting down.
CGGATGAATCACGATTTCTTATTCATCACGTCGGTCCAAGAATGACCTGCTGTACAGGGTTCGCCGACTCCCCCCCTCCCCTTGTACAGCAGGTCATACACAGCCTGATGATGGCGGTATTATGCTTTGGGGGACGTTCTCATGGGCGGGTCTGGGACCCGTAGTTGTGGTAGAACGGACCATGAAAGCTGCGGACTATCTGAACATCACTGCGGACCAGTTGCACTTTTACATAGCGCCTGTCTTTCCAACTGGAAATGGAATCTTCCAGCAGGACAACGCCCCATTTTAACAAGGCTCGAATTGTTTTGGAGTGGTTCGAGGGGCATAAGGATGAATTCCAATTAATGTCCTGGCCAACTAACTCGCCGGATCTTAATCCGATATAGCACATTTGGGCGGTTCCGAGCTCAAACATCACCAAGTGGGAATATCTCGACTTTGCGTGGCCACTGCTTAGACATTTGGTACAATCTGTCTCCAGACATCTATCAAGAACTTGTGGCATATGCCAAGGCGTGTTGCAGCTGTTTTGAGTAGGCGGTCATAATGCTTTGGCTCTTCAGTGTAAATTCTGATGAAAGTAAACTTGTTGAGGGATGGAAGAAATTGCATCTTGTAGATAGACAGACGGAAGACGGGTGAAATACAGATGGAATACACAAGAAATGTTGAACAAGGCACAGATTTTGTAGGAAGTAAGGTGGTACAGTTGGAAGACAGAAGAAATTTTGACAGAAGGTACAGTTAGGAGATAGAAATATTGAACAGGGCACTGATATGCATGTATGTCTTGATGATGTAAAGATACGGTTCAAAATTGGGAATTTAAGGAATAATAAAGTTTCTGTATAATATAGCATTTAGTTAGCTTAATTTACTCTATGGGCGACAGGAGACTTGTGGGATCAGTGATTGAAAATAAATCCATCAACAAATGTGAATACAAAAGTGGAATATTCTTTTGTTTTGTGATAATTGATAACTATATATTGTTAAATTAAACATTAGACACTGTTTAAATCAAATAGCGTTGAGAAGTGTATTTTTTTAAAAGAAAACTCCCTGCTTGAAAGTGTATATTTTCTTCCAGTTCCGAGGCTGTCCACTTATCGAGATTCGACTGCATAATTATTCAAACAGGAATTTTTAAGGATTCTGATGACGACTGGTGGGATGATGAAGAAGACGAAGATCACATTCTGAGTGCTGAAATTCCATTCAAATCCCATTGAAGAAAATTAAAAACTGTTTTATTAATTTTCGATTATGTTAAATGCATGTTACTTTAAAATTACGTTAAATATGATATTTCTAAAATCCTACTAAATTCATGTTATTTTTAAAAGAAGGATTCGTATATTATAATATTTTTTACCGAATTTACGGTTTTCTTTTTAAATTAATTTGTTAAGATAAAAATAAGATAAGTTCAAAAAATTATTTATAATTGTGTGATTAATTTAATAAGTCTATTTTTATTAATGGTTAGACACCATAAAATCCAAAGATGAACCAAACACTTTTGAATCCAAAGTTGAATCTCCTTACAAGATTACATAGAACGAGAATCAAGAGCAGTATTACTCTAATGTTTAAACATTATACAATTTGGCATTTCAACGATAAAGCCATAAAAATTAATGTGTAAATAAAATGAAAAAATTTTGATGGAATTGGATAAATAAAAATAAATAAATAAAATAATATAACTAATATAAGAATACATTAGTTAAATGATAAATAAATACAAAAAATAAAATAAAATAAAGCGAATAATTAATTAATTAAATAAACTAGACTAAATAAAATAATATAAATACATAAATTAATAAAATAAAATCTTGTAACATAAGAATTAAATTTAATCATTGCTCTGAAGACAAATCATTGCGTTAGCGAAAATACAACAATATGAAATAATTCATCGTTTCAACAATGATCTTGAGCAAGAGCCGTACTCCCCTTATTCTGTTAATCGAGCATTCCACTCAGGGCTATAAATCTTGCGGTACAACTATAAAATACAACCGAAGTAGCAGTACTTCATAGATAAGGCGCCACTCAAATTTCGAAAATTTTAAATTGTTGACTGCAAATACCCATCTATAACCATTTACATTTCTGTCTTCAGGTGGGTTAGTCAAAATCCATGTTTTTCTTGATTCTTGTGTTAGCATTCTTCTTCCATTGCTTTATACCAATTCTTTGCTTCTGGCATTTGCATTGTCTCTTGATAAGTAGTTGGTATTTCAACTTTCAGATAATTAATTTCCTTGGGTTTACCCGCTCTTCCAAATGGATTCCGTATAATCTTCTTAGGTCTACCTCTTCTTCTTTTAGTTTCATCTATTTCGTTCTTATCACTTGAGCTTGACTATTTCTATGTCTTCTTCTGTATGAGAATGTTTAGCGTCTTGTCCTTCATCTGTCTCTCCAGTGTCGGTTTCTTCATTTCATGCAGGAAAATCATAAAATGTTAAATGGCCCTGGTCTAAATATTCTATGCCAAGTCTTGGTTCATCAAATTTCACATGTTTAACCTTTAATTTAATCTTGATGACATCTCTCGTTATTGGATTCCATAAACGATATCCTTTTGTTTGATGAGCATAACCAACCATGATACATCGTTGCGCTCTGCTTGCTAGCTTGCTTCTTTTCTCTTTAGGAACATGTGCAAATGCAAGACATCCAAATACTTTCAAGTGTTTTACACTAGGTTTGTGTTTTGTCCACAGCTGTTCAGGTACTACTCCCCCTGTCATTGGGTGTATCGTTCTATTTCTTACATAAGCAGCAGTCACAACTGCTTCACCCCAGAATGATGGAGGTAACTGTGCAAAATCCAAACTTGATCGTGCAAGGTTCATGAGAGTACGGTTCATTCGCTCAGCTATACCGTTCATATTCGGACAATACATATTAGTTGTTTCATGTTTAATACCTCGTGCACGAAACATATCATCTAGAGTTTTATTACAAAATTCCAGGCCTTTATCAGTCCTGAATCTGTTCACTTGTTGTCCTGTTGAACGTTCTGCTCTTTCTATGAACATCTTAATATATGATGGTACATCACTTTTCTTCTTGATAGTGTATACCACTGTTCTTCTAGAGTAGTCATCAATGCACGTTAAGAAGTATGAAGCTCCGCCATTTGTCTTCACCGGCATCGGGCCACAAAAATCAGAGTGAATTAGATCTAGCACCCTTGAAGACTGTCGGTTATCAATGGGAAAAGATGGAGTTTTTGCTGATTTGCCTATTCGACAACTTTCACAGGACTGTTCATCTTCTTTAGTTTCTTCAAGACCAATAACACTTCTTTTGCGCATCATCTCTTGTATGGTAGAGTGTTAAAATGACAAAAATGCTTATGCCCCATTTGTTCCGAGTCTACTTCACATCGAGCTGTAAATGATGACTTGTGATGCTTGATAGGTTCACCATCAACAATGTAGAGTCCATATTTAAGTCGTGCTTGTGCAATAGTTTGTCTATTCGCATTCTTGATTGTTGCTAATCCTTTGGAGAAAAGAACAGTTTTCTTATTTCTCTCAATCTGCGATATAGAAATTAAATTTCTTTTCACTTTAGGTATGTATAGCACATTCTTCAACGTTACGTTTTGAATTCTATTGCCAATCTTCATTTTCATTTCTACTTCACTGCGGCCTACAGTATATATTATTCCTCCTGCTGTCTTGATTTGCATACTTATATCATCTACTAAATTGCTGAACAAAGTTCTATCATTGCATACATGATTTGTTGCTCCGCTGTCTAAAAGCCATTGTTGCATTTCAACTTCTGAATGGTTCACAGTGGTCAGCAGAAAACTTTCATATTTGCTTTTTTGTAAAGTTTAGTTTCTCCTTACTTTTATTTCTGCAATTACGTATAATGTGACCTGTTTTTCCGCATCCAAAACAAACCACTTTTGATTTATTACTGTCCTTGGTAATTGTGTTTGTCTTCTGGTAAGTCTGAGCTTGGTTGGGTTCTTCCTTCTGTTTTTGATACAGACATGCATTCTTGGATTCTTCTGCTTCAGTTAGTTGCGTTCTATCATATTCAACTAATAAGGTTGTCTTTATCTCCTTAAATTTATCATCTTCCAAATTAGCAAGTGATTACGAGTGCTTCATAGCTATCAGGCAATCCAGTTAACATTGAATACGCAAGTTCCGTGTCATCTGCTTTAACGCCTGCTTCAGCGAGTTGATCATAGCATGCTTTCAAACGATTTAGGTAAGAAGACATTGACTCACCATCCTCCAAGTGAATTTTCATGAGCTGTTTCTTCAATTTTAAAATTCTTGGTCTGGACTTTGGTTCATAAACTGATGCTAGAGTGAGCCAGGCTTCTCTCGATGTTTTAGCGTCTACAATATGCACTTGTTGATCAGATGATATACTTAAAGCAATAGTAAATAAAGCTTTTTCATCTTTCAAGGTGAAATTACATCTTTCTTCAACAGTAGCTTGTGGTTTCAATTCAACAGTGCCGTTAGCATAATCCCATAATTCACGCTCAATTAGCATCATTTTGACATTATATTTCCAAATTCTGTAATTATGATCGGACAGTTTTTCAATACGATGAGCAACAGGCTGGTATGACGCCATAGTGTTAAACTATTCTGTGTACTTTACTGCATGATGTGCTGAATACGTTAATATGCGCTCTAAATAGAAAGAAAGTACTTATCTTTGACAGGAGCCTATTAATTTAGTCCCTATAGCGTATCTTGATAACAAATAGCTGCTTGGTTTACAAGATGTCGGCCTTTACATGTCTTAGAACGAGTCGGCATTGTTATTTCTCCATGGCTTCTCGGGTTACAGTGAAGTTGACCACTTAATTTTTTTGTTAGATTAAAGTCAGTATACTTCATTTGTTTACTTCGCTCAGTGGAATGCTCTGCTGCTTGACCCATAACCATGTATGGAATAAAACTTGATTATTCTGTTAAATTACATTAAGACCATAGTCGGAGCTGACAAAAAGAAGAATGATTTAGAAACAATGAATGCCTTACTAATTCTCGCTAGAGGTCATAAAAAATTTTTGGTTAACAATTGAAATCGATACAATGCAAACAATTATACACATTCATTATCACTCCCTAGGGCAATTGTATATACCAAATTTCATTAAACTCCGAGGGGTCAGTGCCAATGCCTGCCTGAACTGATGTGGAATGACCCATAATATATTTACCAAAATATGCCAGGGTTCTAGAGGGTGTGGCACTGTGTTCTCGATTTCGGCTTTTATATATATATAATTTGCGCTTTGAACAAAAAAGTTTTCAAATATTAAATTAACAGATCACCTGAAAAAAGATTTTATGACCGTGCATGCATGAAGAAGAAAATGACCGTGGAAGAAGCTGGGATGGTGTGTAGAGACCGGAATGTGTGAGAGAATATGTGTGTAGAGACCGATTGATTTGCGATGTATGATTTGGTTGATCCGGGTTTTTTTTTCTTTTCGTGTGCTGCCCACCCTTTTTGTAGGTTAGGGGCGTGATGTTAATGATGATGATGTTGCGCAAATCCAACTCACACTTGGCCAGTGTTTCATTATTTGTTGTAATACTTTAGAGTTTGAACTACAATCATGCCAAGTTTGACGCTTGTATGTATAACCGTTTTTACGTTAGAACAAAAAAAAAAAAGTCTGTTTACATTTATTATTATTTGTTAGACAATCCGCCATCCGCCATAATAACATATACTCTGTGAAAATTTCAACTGGCTACCTATTCCCGTTCAAAAGATACTGCCCTTAAGAGTATTATCAGGGAATAGGGAGAACGGGAAGCGAAGTTCAGCACTTTTTTTGAAATGCGGAATTAACTAGCGATCCTTGTGCTCGGACTGGTGAACTAGCAATTCGAAACTAAAACCTTGATAAAGTTTCAGTTTCAGAGAATCAATATTGCAAAATTTCATCAAACAAACAGCCCGAGCGACGCCAGGCATATCAGCTAGTAAACTATACATGTATTTTGAAACTACTTGTTAAGAGCTTTAGCAAAAAGCTACTTATAAGAATGCACGCTTGGTCCGACCGTCCTCCGTTTCCACGATAACTTGAAAACAGATTAATTTTTTAAAATTCTGTTTCGATTATATCAAGGTCTTAGCTCGGCTGTATCAACTTTTCAGGTTTTTTCGTGGAACCCTTCAAGTAGATTGCACATGCTAAAACAGTGACCGTTAACAATATCAATATAATGGCATGTTATACAGAGGTTGAGTCAAAAGTAGTGGCCGACTCGGGAGGGGGGGGGGGGA
>JAHWFO010096917.1:43856-66551 GCA_023313115.1 Rhysida immarginata | reverse complement strand
AGCAATATAGGCCAATACATTTGTCGTGTTGTATGACAAAAACATATTAGCTTCAAGTAACACATCATTAAACGCAGCAGGAATTTCTTCTACTTCAACTTCAGTTTCTTTAATGTCATGAAATAAATCTTTAATAAAAATTTTTCCAAATTTTTTAGACTGGATTTGTAAAAGTGAAGCAATTCTAAGTTTCTTTTCAGATTCCAAAACTTGTTGAACACCTATATGATAATGGCTTCCAGATAGCCCACGATAAGCTCCAAATCTACTTTCCAGTTGGTCACTTTGTAATTTAGCTGTCAACACAAACGATCCTTCAAAAGTTATTAGCAAATACTTAATAAGAACTATCATAGTACTGGTTGTATGAATTATAGCTGACATTGTGTCTTTCGTTAGAATTCCTGAAGTCAAATTTTTTCTTTTGGACTCCCAGTGTAATAACCAACACACAAATTCCTCTAAATATTCCAATCTAATATCACTAGAATCAATAAATGGTAACATCAAGCTATTTCTCAGGTTAACGCCCTTCTTACAGTGGTTGACATTAAGAATATTCCACCAATTTAAAAACACTCGTAAAAAAATTGCTGTTTGTTTTGTTTTGGCATCATCTGGAAAATTCATGAGCAATCCAGCAATGGTTTTTTCATTGAAAAGCTTTAACACCAAATGCATGTTTTGTCTTTCTATAGATGTAGGATATAAAGCCTTATAAGTTAATGCAGGGGCAGTTTTGACTAGATCAGTCTGTTCTTTTTCATAAAGTTTCTTGAGGTATGAAATTAATGCCTCTTCCGTTTTAGCAGGTGCATCAATAATGTCTGCATGTTTGTTTACGATTCCGCATGTATCAAAATGATTAAATTCTGAGTCCGAATTTACGTATGCTTTCAGTGCCGTTATTTTAGATAGACACACACCTTCAAGAGATGGATATATGAAGCCTTGGTTATCATTTCTTTGATTTAACCAGTTGTTCCTAACGCTTCTGATCAAATGGACGGGATCGAGCAATAAGAAAATTGGATCATTTTTTGCATGGGGATTCGAAACTACATTTACAACTATATCAGTGATATGAGTTAAGCCACATACCTCAAGTGTTTGTTCATTTTCATATGGAAATTTTTTAATCAAAGAAGTGATCATCTTTCTGTTACTGCGGTTGTTGTCAGTCATGCTTGCAATAATTTTAAAACCACATCGTTGAACTAAGTCCACAACTGCAATCCATTTTTCAACCAAGTAATCTGCGTTTGCATTTCTAACAGGGAATAAAGCAACCATTTCAACACATTTTCCAAAAACGGATGAAATCATAAATGACTGGATAGTAGTAGCAGACTCTGCTTTACCAGACTCTGTTTCATTTTCTGCAATTCCAGAAATTTTACCACCTTTGTAAGATACCTCAGCAGCTACATGAATTTCATCAACAATTAAGTTTACAACTTTCTCTCTTTCTTCTAAAGAACTGCATACACTTTTCAAGTAACAAGATTGTGAGTCTACCCCTGATTTAACTGTTAAACCTGAACTCAATCTTTTTAAAGTGCTCTCATGAGGAAGGAAAATACAGTTCAATGATTTTAATAATCTGTAAGCTGATGAAGATTTAATATACAAAGTAAATGCAAACTTTACCAGTTCAGTGCTGTACTTCCTTCGTTGAGGAGATACGGAAAGTAATCCAAACTGTTCAGTAATAAATTTAATTGCTGACAACTTATCACTGTCAATGTCTGACGATGATAAGTCTTCCAGTCGATGTTGAATTTCATCCAAACACGCTTTAAAATCTTTTTTTCTCTCTTCACATGGTGCAATATTAACATAACGCTGCAATAGATTTTCCAGTTGTGACCACAGACGTAAAGTGCATGCGGGTGAATCAAAGAGCCACTTCAAAGCACTGGGTGATACACATTCTGCACCAACAAAGACCTGCACAGTCATTGCTTTCTGTATGACAACACTAGTAGCAATTTTAGGAATTTTCTCAATGCACATGCAGTATAATACAAGTTTATCTCTCTTCTGTTATTAAGGTAGTCCATCTATTTGAATGTTCTGCTATTGATGTACACAAATCACTGAAATCCTTAATGCGATCATTGTGCAGAAACTGCTCGATTGCACTGCTTTCTCTGTTGAGAATCTCTTGCCTCCTTTCATCTGGATCCTTTCTTGGTAGTGCTACTGGTTTTGAAAGATACTTTGGACATCCAGGAAAAATTGAAGGCACTGCATTATCCCTTAAACGTGACTTTTTCCTCGGAATCTCCAGCACTCCGCCATCGGTAGTGGGAAACTTGTCGTTCCTCACAATCTCGTGTGGTTGAAAATGTTTCTCGCAAACAACTGTACTTGCGGATGTAACCCAGTTCTCTCGTGGAATTGCAGCAATCCACTTTCGTTTCAGTGTATTGTCAGCAGGAAGCTTGAAGACGGACACCTGTTCACATGATGAGTCATAATTTGAGTTGCAATAAGTGACACAGGATCGACTCGGCATATTTCCTACCTATATGACATATCGATCATTAATCAAAAACATATACTATCAACCTGTTCTTAATTGATCGTTTCATTAAGAAATTTGTCTTACTTGATAGGATAGTGTGCTGTTATGAAAACTTTGTAAGTGTAAACGCTGAAAGACAAGGTGAAAGCCTGATCATGCGATTTGCAACCTGTGCAAAGGAACAGAGTATGCCTAATGGTTTTCAGAAAATAGGAAAGACATACACATACAATCTGTGACTTAATTGATCGTTTCATTAAGAAATGTGACTTAATTGATCGTTTCATTAAGAAATGTGACTTACTTGATAGGATAGCGTGCTGTTCACAAGCGTTCATAATAGAGGAATGATTAACGATCGCATTGCTACGCAACGATACGCTCGGTCTCTTATGTGCGCCATCTTGAGTCAGTGAGCGGGCCTTCTATTTAGGAAGCCTTGCGCAAACTAGTCTTCCTAGGCAGTTGTTATTTTCCAAGCCGGTGGGTAAGAGACCAAGGGGTCGGCCTAGAACCAGGTGGCTAGACTACATGGAGAATCTGGGTTCGAGTCGCTTGGATATTACCAGGGAGGACATGCGCCTGATGGCGGAAGATCGGTTTTAAACCGATTTTTTACTTACATCGAATATATCGCTCATTATGATAAATACAAATCAATTTCTATTAAGATTCGATTCAAAAGAAACACCAACAACACAAAACAGTAATTCGTTTTCATTAAAATGTGCGAGCGTGACGTTTGAAAAATGTTAAAAATATGTTAGAATAATTTCGTTTCATTAATTTTATTCAGTGCAATGAAAACAAGATCACATAAGGATCGCGTCATTTGCTCTTGCTGAAAATTATACAATAAACCGGTGTAAAGACAAATTCATCAATATTACATAAAGATATGCATAAATGTAAATGAATAAAGGAAATTCAGTTAAGTAATGATTTTTCTCTAAAGTTTTAAAGTGATAATGTTCTTTTATAACAAGGAGAACCTCCCATAAGTATAGGCAGGAATGGATGAGGGTAGGGTTTTTTTTTTTTCACATACTTATAGAATTTTTATTCCACTGTCAGCATATAATAAGAATTTCCCTATAAAATCATTTCCATGAAAGATAGTTTTCTTTATTAGACCTAATTTTGTCGTGAGAGCCAGAATTTTGCGAGATAAAGTCGGATAAATTAGCATAGCGATGAGGTAGAAAGTAGTTGTTTATCCCTGACGAGCGCCAACTAGCGGTCAAAAACTGAAACTGCCTCGGCACGCAATTTCAAGCCCGATGCGGAGGCCTAATATCTCGAAGGCCACGGTCGAACGCACTTGACGTTACCATAGCAACCATGAATAATCGCGGTGATTTCGAACTATTTGTAGTGGTTGTTGTTTGAATTTTAGGTATTTTTATTGTGGATTATAAACGTTAGTGCCTCGAAATTGAATATGAATTTTACTCGTTCCCCTGCCCCTATGTTATGATAAACGAAGCAAGTATTCAGTAATTATCGAAGAAGACATGAAGCTTAACGTGTTCGAAAAATGACTGGCTGAGATTGTCCGTAACGACTTTCCTTCGTCACTGATATTCCAAAAGTAAATTAGTGAATTTACGCTGATATCTTCAATATAGAAAGAAAAACGGAACCCATGTTTTCAAGGTAACCAAACCATATTTTTTTTATGTGTTCACAGCTTGTTTTAGCTGTCGCGATGTCCCCTTCATCTTTATTAACAGCATTAGATAGCCATTTACGTTCTCTTTAACGTATAGCGATTCGATTCTTATAACCCCTCTAATTTATTATTAAATATTAAGAACGTTAGATTCGATCCGGCCACTAGTTTTATTTCGAAAATTACCAAAAGAGCCCCCAGTTGCCATATGTCACAAGCAGTAAGCATGATTTCTCTTCTTCTCCATTAGCCTATCTCAATCAATCTCTTTGCAGCACTGTAAGTATTCGTATTTATCAACAAATATCCTTAATAATTCATTTTTAAAGGTATTTTTCTTCTATTTTACCCGCTAGTCCCTCTCGTTTTCAGAGCCACGCCCCCCTCTTGACCCTAACATTGAACTCCACTCCCGCCCTTTCACCCGGAACCCCTGGACATCGTTTCTAGGGCTTCCTAACACCTTCTGCAAGGCGCATGCGCAAAATGACGTCAAAAATTGCATGCGATCTATTTTTAACAGGCCGCGTGAGTATATTCAATATTTACCTGGAAAAACATGAATTTGCCTGTTGCATTATGATAAATCCACATATTCAATAACCAGTGTGACCGCCGTGGGCATGAATTACTTTAAATACTCTATCGAGTAGTGTATCAATAAGCTTTTTGCACAAGTCTTGGGATACGTTTTCCCAACAATTTACAAAGGCAGTCTTCATTTCTTCAGCAGTATCATACAGCTTTCCACCGACATAAACTTGCCTTGCAAGTATGGCCCACAGATTCTCCATTAGGTTCAGATCAGGGGAAAGGGGTGGCCATTTCAGCACCTGATCCCCATTGTTGAGAAACCATTTGTATGTGGTTTTAGCAATGTGGATAGGTGCATTATCTTGTTGGAATTGCCATCTGGGGCCACCAATTTGTTCACCGAAGGGCAGAAGATGAGTCTCCAGCATTGTTTAGTATGATGTGGCATTCATTCGACCGGAAATGAATGCTAGGTTTGTTTTACCAGTCTATCCAAAGCCTCCCCAAATCATAACCGAACCCCCTCCACATTGGCACTTGGAGTAGAGCTCTTTCTCTTTCCGTATGTCGTGCCAATAGTGACTCCATCCGTCTGGTCCGTCCAGATTAAGCTTCTTCTCATCAGACCATAATAGTTGCTGCCTTTCTTGTTTCCATGACATCTTCTCCTTTGCACAACACAATTGCTTCTCCTTGTGTATAGCTTTCAAGTTAGGTGTACACTTTCTTTTTGTGTACACAAGATGCTTACAATTTTTAACAAGCTGGCATAAAGTAAGATTTGTGAACATATGTCTGGTCTCTTGGCCATTACTGTCAGAGATGTTTTTCCCTGTTTCAGTTCCCGGATTACTATCGTTTGTTGTTGAGGTGTCAATTTCGGTGTCAATTGAGACCACTTTTGAAAGAGAAGAGCTTTTTGAATTCCTCATTGAAGCCAACATGAAACCCAAGTCCTGATGATGTCAGAATGGTTCTCTACTAGGTCCGCCTGTATCTCTCCGTTTATTCTCCAATCACGGCACACGTTGAATAGTTTGACAAACACTGATTATCTCCACCAATCACATTCATTCTCAATTTGTTCCTTTCTGTATAAATTCAGCCATGGGCAGCCCATACTCTTGGAAGACCGCTCTTGACTACCTCAGTGTATTTCATTTGGAGTTTATTCTGGTTAGATCAGCTTTGTGAAAGCGCTGCTTTCGTCCCATCCTAACAAATGTACACTTCACTGTTCGATTGTCGATTGCCCATACTCTGTAGCTGTGTTCGCCTCTGATGATGGTGTAACACTGAAACGCGTAAGGCATAATATATCTTCAACCGTATCATTTGTTCGACCCTTATTTCTTTTTCTTTAGTTAATATGATACTAGACAGCATGGACATCATGAAAACAAGTTATTTTTTTAGGTAACAAAGATTTGTTTGAATTCCCTTCATAGTTTTCTTTGAAATTAAAAATTAGATAGTGGATTTATGTCAGTGAAACGAACCTTAATTAAAATTCACCCCAACTAAAAAAACATTTATTGAAAATTAAACAAAACCCTCAATTAAATAGAATACCTAAAATTGTAAATTGTTGGAATTGGGGTGGAATTGTATTTAAAATAACTTTAGGAATCTCCCATATTAATTCAGGTTAATATAATTTTGTTTAATTTTCAAAAAAATCTTTTTTTAATTTGTTTCTTTTTAATTGTTAAATTCAAGTTGAGGTAAATTTTTATTATTGACTTTAACATAACACATCCTATCCTACAGTGACTGTAAGCTAAATTTTGTAAACCTGTATGCTTTCGTAAATTCATTTTTCTTTTATATTTTACATTTAAAAAAGCTCTTCTGCAATGCTAATTGATTTATTTTTATTCATTTCAGAACATATGTGTGTTTTACTTAATTAAAAAAATTAAAAATCGCAAAAAATAACAAAGAAGACAGGTAAACGAGACAAACTCATGGAAACTCATTGGAAAAATGAGCATCTGCTCGTATTGTAACTATCACAGCCGTTGTAGGGTGCGACAAGGAAATGAGCATCTGGTCACTATCATCGCTTACAGTGGAAAACCCTAGGAGTGCCACTTCTGTTCATCTTATTCTGTGGAAACATATATCAGGAATTGCACGGATTGATTTAAAAAACTAGTCATTCCAAAATGTTGTTTAAACCGATTCCAGATGGATTAGGCGAACGAACACTCACAAAAAACATGTCTAATGGTATCAATTATGCCGCAATCCAGACATCCAGCAGAGAATGGAAAGTATGGAGAATATGGAAACCATGGTGCAGCAACCACCAGTGATAATTAAAGATGGTTTGTTTGAAGGCAATAAATTTAACCACCTTCAAACTTGTTGCCCATGGATAATCAGGATGAAGACGGAAGATGTTAGTAGTCACACACTGGTTGGATTGCTGAAAAAACCACGATAGACGAAGATAGCCCCAAACTCGTGGATCGATTTGTCGCAACATAGGTAAAAAAAGTCACTAAGTCCAGTTGAAATGTCTTATAAATTTCTGGTAGTTTAGAACTCATGATCACTGGCAATGAAGAAGTTAACGGTAGCCTATTCACCTTAAAAATAAAGCACAGGTACATAAACACAAAGTTCGCCTAACGGGAGGAGGGAGAAGAAAAACACGAATCAATGCTGCTTGTATAGCTGTGTTAAGATAGGGCCGGATGTTTGGCAAACCCGCCCACCTCTCTCAAAAGGGGTAAAATGAATTTCGGCTTGAAACGGATGACACTAAATACGAGATCCCAATACACAAGTCACAATTGCTCTGCGCACTTTTCCCAGATCTTTCCAAGAGGGCAAGGTGAATAGGTATTCAGAGTTCAAGAGAGGTAAAACGTGGGTCTTAATAAAACCGCACCTTGATGAATATTGAAGTGGAAAATCTAAAGTACCTGTCAAGGTGGGTGACAGATATTGTGGTCACTTGTTGCTAGTGAAGAGAGTCCATAGGTGATAAGAATGCAAACACAGCCTAACACCGTCACTTGGCCACACAATGTTATAGGGAATGCTCTAAGATAGTCACTAGTCCAATTCCCAATGCAATACCTTTAGACTTGACGAGGTTGATGGAACTCCCGTCGAAGCACTAAATTCAGAGATCCTTAATCCTAATGAGATGCGATGAACTTGATGTGTCAGGCATTGCAGTAATGGTTGCAGATAAATAATGTACAGGAGGGGGAATAGAGGGCACCGTTACCTGAAACATGTTAAGAGATCGAAGTTGGTGAATATGGAACCATTAATTGCCAGGAAATAATCCTAGCAAAGGCATGAAGGTGAACATGATGAACCACTTCAAAAAAAACCTGAATCACTCTGTCAATGACCTTTTCCTGGTCAAGGCTCAATACAGCAAGAGTCTGTTGACGAACACAAGCTTCCTCCATAACACACCGGAGGAAGCAGGACTGTCAGGAATTGAAAAACTCATCAGCAAAAAGTTTTAATCTCTTGCTGTAATACTTCAGTGAAGATCTTATAATCCGTGTTCAGCAGGGTTATCGGCCTCCACTGGATCACATGCTCCGGATTTAGAACCCTGCGGAGAAAGATAACTCTCCCCACCATGAAATCTGGTGTGATGAAGGATCTGCTATGAGGAAACCGAACACTTGCACTAGGAGAAGGGACGTGTAATGAAGGCATCAGAATTCTCAGAAAAAGGTCAAAGTGTCTCCATCCAACTCTTTGTGCCATCCAATGGGAAGATTGGGTGGCTGCAGAATGATGGATAGTGAGAGTGAAAGGCTGATAAGATGTCAGAATCAGAAATCACTATCCCAATTTCCACTACCAGATGGTGATATCGCTTGACATTGACTCGGTGTCTGTCCTCTGCAAATGCTACCGACAACATGTTCCTGATGCTGCCCAGGTTAGTTTGGTTCTGAGGACTGTGCCAGCTGCCTTACGGATCCCATATATCCCTCGTCGCCGAGTGGAGAAAGAATGAAGAACCAGTTGCAACGGTGAAGCAGACCCTATAGCTGATGCTGGAAATGGAGAATTTCATGACCAAATGATGGCACTATGATCATAGAATGACCAGGGAATAACCTCAATTGAACCAGTGAGTCAGCAAATGCATTATTGATCAGAAAGAGATCCAAACGAGATGACTCAGAGGATCCTTGATGGCAGGTGGATCCAGGGTGGTTACTTCGTGGAGAGCATATCCATACATCAAATAACGCATTTTCCTGGCACAAACAACGCACATATCCAGATGAGAAGTTATTATCATCTGAATGGCAGTTAAAGTCACCACTACAATCATTCACTACAGGAAGTGATGAGTACAGAAAACTGTTAATGTCACTGAAAAATGTCTGTTTCTTTAATGAAGCACAAGGAGCATACAGATTAACCAATCGGAAATTGGCACTAGATGTTGAGATGTCTAACGAAATCATTCTGGCCTCGCATTCGTACATAACGTTTGTCACCTGAATGGAAGTGTTTAAGATGATAATAGGGGAGGAAGAGATTATTAAAAATTGCCCATGGAAGTACTAACTGTGGAGGCCAGGGAAGTCGTAGCACTGTTCTGTTGGAGCTAATGTGACCTTTTGATGTAAGAGAATGCCCAGCATTTACAAAGTGATAAACGTTGATAAGACCGACTGCTTAAATGTGGAACCAAGGGATGGAACATTCAAGGAATGGACCTTCTTTCTGAGGATTTAAGATGGTGAGAGCTGACCTGGATGCAAAGGAGACTGAAGCCTCATGGATGTGGTATGAGGCTCATAAGTCCTGTGGACTGGTGAGAGAGCCCAGTTGGAAAAGCAGCTACAACGATGGCTTGCACTGCTTTCTCGCTCTAAAGATGACATCTGGCTCTTTTACGAGGGCTTTTGACTAATATATACTTATCCCACTGTGTAGATGCGGCAGAAGATTTTGCATTGCCAGCTGCTGATACCAATGAAGATCCTGGGGCCAGAGGAGGTGGAAAGATGATACTCAATGGCTGCGATAACAGATGCGATGACGGATGCGATGGCAGAGGAAGAGATGGGAATTCCTCCCTTGGAATCATCATCTCGAAGCACAATGGGCATCCACGTTGCACTCTGTAGAGCTCACGTCCTTGACCATTATGATATTGTTTGATGGCTGTGGAAGAGAAATGACCTCTAGACACTCTGAAGGTGGAGGTGGTGATGGTGTAGCATCCCTTGGCTCTTGAGGTGGTGGCAGAGGGGCCGTCTCTCTTTGCCTTGCTAGTGGAAATGGTGGTGTCTTCAACTGCGAAGGTGTAGCTGACAATTGCTGAGGCAGGTCGAAGACACTCTCTGGGCAAAACTGGTTTTCTCTGAGCAAGTCTTGCATTTTTTCAGGAGAGGACGATGTCTCCTGACATGCAAGGACCTCTTGCAATACCAGCTGCATTGCCTCATTCCGTGAAATGACATGAAGACACGTTCTCCATGTAATACAAGGGAATCTGGGATGTCCATCTTCAATCACATATCGAAGTATATGTTGCCATTTTGAAGCCGAGGGGTGTTAGCATGCTTGGGACGGAAGATATCGAGCACTTTCTTAAACTCCAACATAAAACTTCGCATGTATCTCGTGAATAGGAATGGCAAAATCCCTTTGACATGGACCGTGAGGTGGCCAGGATCAGCATGGTAAAAGTTGCTGGTGGTATTGCCGACCTTTACTCATTCCCCATCTACAATGTGCTCTGCAATATTTTGCTAATCAGCAGAATCTTCATATTAGGATCACCTGATGCTAATACAGGGGGTATTCCAGTTTAGGTATAGACTCCTTCTTAAATTCACACATGGGGTATGGCCTGTCCGCCAGAGCCATAACCATGCACTCCATGGTCATTCAAAAGAAAAATTTAAAATTGGGGGTGTAACCACCCCTGAGGGTCACTGGGAAGAGGAGGGGCGCTTGATTTAAAGGTATCCAAAATCACTCACACAAAATGTCACATTATGGTTCACAACATGTCACAGTAGTTCACAAAGTCAGAATTGTGCGCACTCTTTAGTTCCCATGGAACATTTCAGACAACTGCTGCTGTTGGAGCTGAACCAGATGGCGATTGCTTCAGCAGACGAACTTAAAAGATCTTAATTCAGGACACCCAGACGAACATGCAATAGATGTGTCGTGCAGACCTTTTTAGGGATTGCTACAACTATATAAAACCTCAAAACGAGGCTCATTCACCCACCAGTGGGTCATCAGAAGTCCATGGGGAAAATGAAAAGAAAGTTATATGTGTTATAGTCCCCTCTAATGACCAAACAAAGACGATATGATATTGAATAACGCTTTCGAAACAAAAAATGACCTAGCTGATGCCATTCAAGGAGGAGAAAGGACTTAACATGTGCAGCCCCTTTCTTCCACACAATCGAAGTTATTATATCTGCTCGCTTTGATCTATCTAACCAGGCAAGCCACAATTCCTTGTTAAAGAATGTAACTGGAATGGTTAGGTCCAACTTCAAAGGATCACTGGTGGAGTAGTCCATAAGGAATCGTATGGACTTGTAGGAAAGGCACACCAGTCCATAATGCTGTTTAAACTGATCCTAGAAGACCTGTGTGAACAAGCACTCAAAAAGCACATGCTGAAGAGTCTACTATGCCACAGAATAAATATCCAGCAAATCTGATAACTCTCCATTGATGTAGATGTTGAAGAGTATAAAATTCGTGGTGCAGAAGCTGCAATTGCAAATTAAAGACAGGTCTTTCAGAGGCAATTGTTTTAATTTCCTTTAAAATTGCTGACCACAGATAATCAGGGTGAAGACGAAAGATGTTGGTGGTCAGATTGCTGGAAGAACCACAAAAGACATAGATGGCCCCAATCTTGTAGATCAGTTTAGGGTAGTGCAGGTAAAATAGTCACTAAGTCAAGATGGAAATGTTGGTATGTATCCAGTTGATGAAAGTTTATAGTCACTGGCAAAGACGGAGGTAATGGAAGACTATTCACCTTGAAAAAGAAGCGCAGATACAATAACACAAATTTCATCCAAATATATTAGGGGGGGGGGGAGACCCAAATCATCGCGGCTAGTCTGTCTGCGATGAGGTAATGCCAGATGTCAGGTAGACCTAGCCCCCTTCTCAAAGGGGTAAAAAGAAAATCTGCCCAAAGTGGACGACAATTCATAGTGAAACCCCACACGCAATTCATTATTGCACTGCGCAATCTTTGAAGATCTTTACACGAAGATAAGGTGAATAGGCATTTAAAAGTCAAAAGTGGCAAAATATGACAAACCACACCTTGACAAGCATCGAGGTGGAGAAACGAAAGTTCTTGTTAAGGCAGGTAACACACTTTTCAACCACTAGTTGCCATTGAAAAGAATCCACATTCAATAAGAAGGCAAACACATAGCCTAACGATGTCACTTGCCACACAATGTTATTGAGAAGGCTTTGAGATAGTCAATGTCCAGGTCCCAAAAGCAATGCCTTTGGACTTGAGGTTGATAGAGCTCCCCGTCGAGGCACTGAAGAAGTCAGAGGTTTCTTTATATATGTTCAGGGTATATGAGTCGGATGCAAAAAGCAATATGTCATCTGCATACGCCAGCATCCTGATATTGATCGACACAGCTGGAAGGTCATAACCCTGAACATCTAGGTGGCGATTAAAATACTGCAATAATGGTTCCAGGTAAAAGACGTACAGGAGGGGGGAGAGAGGACACCCCTGCCTGATACCCTTCAAGAATTTGAAGTTGGATGAAACGGAACCATTAATAGCCACACAAGATAGCGCCGAAGAATACAGTGAGAAAATAATCCCATTACAGGTCCGAAGACAAAGATGGTGAAACACTTCAAAAAGGAAAACATGATTCAATTTGTCAAAAGCCTTTTCCTGGTCAAGTCTCAACACAGCAAGAGCTTGATGATGAACACACGCTTCCTCCATGACACACCAAATAGTTATTACATTGTCGGACATCCTGTGAGACGGAATGGAGCAGGACTGTCCATCCGGGATCAAAGAACTCATCAGCAAACAGCTGAAGACTTTGTTGTAAAACTCCAGTGAAGACTTTATAATCTGTGTTAAACAGAGTTATTGGCCTCCACTGGGTTACATGCTCTGGATCGGGAATCTTGGGAAGAAAGATGATCTTCTCCACTATGAACTCTGGTGTGATGGAGGAAAAATCTGCCAGGATGGAGTTAAACACTTGCACCAGAAAAGACCCAGGAAGTTACCATGTCGTGGTATAGAATGCATATGGAAAGCCATCTAAGCCGGAACTGGGATGTAGACGACCATCTGCTGATAGAAACTTCTTGGCTTCGTCTTCGGAGAAGGGACGTGTAATGAAGGCATCAGAATCCTCAGAAAAAGGTCGAAGTGTCTCTATCCAACTCTTTGTGGCCAAATGGGAAGATTAGGTCGCTGCAGAATGATGGAAAGTGAGAGTGAAAGGCTGACAAGATGTCAGAATCAGGATCCCACTATCCCACTTTCCACTACCAGATGGTGATATCGCTTGACACTGGCTCCGTGCATGTCCTCTGCAAATGTTGCTGACAACATATGCCTGATGCTGCCCAGGTTAGTTTGGCCCTGAGCGCTGTGCCAGCTGCTTTACGGGTTTAGAGTGTTGATTTAACTCTTCACCTATCTGATGTCGGTAGCAAAATACTCCTTGCAAGTGTAATTATGGAAGAGTCTCAAGATCTCTTGCTGCATAAGAAGATGACACCTATGGTATCTAGCAGCATCAATCTCAATCTTCCTGAAGAAATGTTTTATTTTCGTCTTTAACTGTAGCCACGAACTAACATAGGAGGCAATTTATGGAAGTGACGTTCCATGAATTGAATGAACGATCTCATGTATTCTTCGTTGTCTAGTAGAGAAACATTCATGAACCAGTTGTGATGGGAAGCAGTCCTGTAGCTGATGCTGGAAATGGAGGATCCAATGACAACATGATGGTACTGTGGTCTGAGACGGAATAAGGAATGACCTCCAATAAACAAAGTCTAAACATGATGACACAGTGGCTTCTGAATGGTAAGTGAACCCAGAGGGGTTACTTCATGCAGACTGTGTCCATAAATCGAATAATGTATTTTACTAGCACAAGTCCAGATGAAAATATGTTATCATCTGGATGGCAGTTAAAGTCACCAGCATTCACTACAGGAAGAGATAAGCACAAAAAATTGTCAATTTCACTGAAAGGGCATATGCATTAAGCAGTCGGAAGTTGGCACCAAGTGTTGAAATATCCAACAAAATCACTCTGCAATCGCAGATGTATATCACATTTGTTGCCTGTATTGATGAATTCAGAACAATGATGGCTACCCCTTGGCCAAATGGAGAGGTAGAGTTGATAAAAAAACTCGCCATTGGATACTGATTGTGGAGGCTGGGGAGGTTGAAGCACTGTTGTGACGTAGCTATTTCACCTCTTATAGCATGATAATGTCTGGCATATACAGAGCGATGAATGTTGATAACGTCTGGCGACTGTTTAATTTGGAACCAAGAGATCGAACACTGCTTAAATTGGAACCAAAAGATGGAACTTTCAAAGAGAGGACCTTCATTCTGAGGATTATTCAAAAATGGCAGGGGCTAACTTGGATCTGATGGAGACTGGAGCCTCATGGCTGTGGAAGGAGGCTCAGAAGTCCTACAGATCAGTGAGCAGGCAAAATGAGAAGAGCTGCTGCGATGCTGACCTGCACTGCTCTCACGGTCTGAAGATGATGCCTTCCCATCCCTTCTGCTACGATGGTGTTTGGATCTTTTACAAAGGCTTTTGGCCACTGCACGCTCATCCCACAGAGTAGATGCTACAGGGAAATTTGTCTTGCCAACTGCCGGAACTGATGATGACACTGGAGCTCGAGGAAGTGGGTGGATAAACCTCAATGACTGCAAAGAATGTGCTGGCAGAGGAAGGAGTGGAAAATCCTCTATCAAATTCGCCAATTCAGGACTCAACGAGGCACTGATGATATCATCTGCAGGGCTCCCACCCTTGACCATCATGATATAGTTTGATGGCTGCAGGGGAGGGGTGACAGCATGCGGCTCTGAAAATGGAGGCAGAGGCTAAGTGTCATCCTGTAGCTCTCGAGGTAGAGTTGGAAGTGGGACCATCTCTCGAGGCTCTGGTGACAGAGATGGTGGCATCATCATCATTG
Source organism: Rhysida immarginata (assembly GCA_023313115.1). Lineage (NCBI taxonomy): Eukaryota > Metazoa > Arthropoda > Chilopoda > Scolopendromorpha > Scolopendridae > Rhysida > Rhysida immarginata. Next base: position 51,585 of record JAHWFO010096917.1, on the reverse strand, counting down.
AAGGCTGTATGGGAATTGCTGAGGTGGAGTAGCTGCTGCTGGCAGGTTGAAAGCCCTCTCTGGGCAATGGTGGGATTTGCCCACAATGGGAGAGCAATTCTCGCATTTCTTCAAGAGAGGGCAGTCTCTCCTGACGAGCATAGACTTCTTGCAACATCAGCAGCATTGCTTCATTCCCTTACATGGCACAAAGACACGTTCTCCATGTAATATAAGGGAATCTGGGATGTCCTTCTCCAATCACTTATCAAAATATATGTTGCCGTTTTGAAGTCAGGGGATGTCAGCATCCTCGGGACGAATGATTCCAAGCTCTTCCCCAAATACCAACATAAAACTTCGTATGTATCCCGTGGATAGGAGTGGCTAAATCCCCCTCACGTCGACAGTGAGGTGACCAGGGTCAGCATGGTAAAGGCTCACGGTGGTATTGCTAACCTTCACGCATTCTGAATCTACGATGCACTCGGCAATATTTCGCGGTCTGCAGAGCATTATCGACTCAGTTGAGGAGAGTTTCTGCAGGACCAGCATGGTGGAATCACCAAACGCTAAGGGTATGCCAATTTTGGCATACAGCCCATTCATGAAATTGCAGATGGGGTAGGGTCATAGCCATGCATTCCATGGTTACGAAATAAAAAATTAAAAGTCTTAAAGTTCGGGGGGGGGGGTAATCCCCCTGAGGTCACCAGGTGGGGGGAGGGTCGCACAACCCAAAGGCACAGAATACTGTCACTTACACAGATGTCACCAGTTTACAAAATCACAAATGAGGAAACACTGGCAGGTGGATTTGGTAAAAGGAACAAGCAAATCACTGACAGGTGGACCTCTTCTCTTTATCACGTCTGGCTGATCTAATCTTCCCTATCCTGTGAACTGTGCCAACTCAGTTCTCTAATCAGCCTCATTGGTCTGATCTTTTTTTCAGCTTCAACTTGCCTTTTTTATTGCCAATTGCACAGGAAACTTGTGTCTTCGTGGTTATTTGCGGAACTTTCCAGAACAGAATATGGATATTATATGAAATAATTTGCATGCTTGGCAAATGGTATTAGGCCAAAAAAAACAACTCATTATTTACTCCTGGGGCTAGAATTCAGTTTCTTTGGACTCTGTTGCTTTTGCTTTTCCGATTGACCACTCATCTCTTTCTTAATCTTGATTGGAACCAAGGTTTTAATTTTGTAGAGATTGCAGTGAGTTTTTTGGGTGATCTGTTTATCGGATTTTGAAATTTTTTTGTTTTGTTGCTTATTTGATGCTGAACAAGTTTGTAATTGTTTTTGTTGTGTAACTCCAATAGTTTTGGAAATACGATTTGCGTATATCCTAATTTGCATGTTGACAACACTGTAAGTGCCACCATGAGAAGGAGCATCGTCACTTCCTTTTCATTCCCGTTATTGGAATTTGCATAACTACATTGGTATTCTATTCATTGGTAGAAAGGGGTGTACAAGCTTTTAATTTACCTTGTATAAAGATCTTTTAATTTACCTGATTATGTTGTAAGTAATTGGATGCAAGTGTTGCTGGCAGATATGGATGGAAATTTAAAGTGAAGAAAAAAGCACAAGACAATACATTTTACCCTTCATGGTCACCTTTAAGTCTCTCGCACATCAACGAGAACATCGTGTAAGGATGTAATTGACTGTATACTCGTGCTATTGATTATAATCGATCATTTGTCCTGCATTGCGCAATTTTCCTTTTTAGGATGTTTATTATCTTGCAGATAACATTATAATTTTCAGTTCTTTAAAAAAACTATTTAAATAAAGAAGAATGTCTGTGGGTTTGTTTGTTTGTTTGTTTCCAAATCTACAGTTTTATTCCGGTCTTGATAAAATTTTGTACACTTGATCTTCAAAGCAAGAGGAAGTCACTGTCTACCTTGGATTTCGAAAAAATTATAATTATGGATAATAAATAGATATTCTTTATGATGGCAGAGCATATTAATAACAGGTATCTCATGACCAACCATGCAAGGCAAAGTTTGTGCAACAATAGGCAGCAACAGCAGTACGAACATGCAATTCACCAACACCATGCAAAGACCAACAATATATTTCTCAGGAACAACAATGCAAGGCAAAGTTTGTGCTTTATAAATAATGTTCAATTTGTAAAAATGCATAGAATTCTTGTTATTTGGGCTTTTCTTAGAATTGAAAATCTTTTAAAGTGAGCACTAACTGATGATAATGGAGAGTTAGCAGACTATTGAGAAACTGAGCAACTGGTGAGTGAACCAGTGATCATCGAAGTTCCTATGCGGCCCTGGACGATGCGAGCAAGTCAATAGAAGGAACAGCGACTGCAAGAACACACAAAGTGATGAATAGCGAGGTTTTGCTTCAAGACAACGGGAGCAGAGTGCGAATTGCAACAACAGATTGTTAGGATTGCAGAGCATACAGACACAAACGATCATGTACATCCACTGAACCCAAGAAGAGAGTAGTATCGTCGAAGTTCACTACCGTAGGGAGAGTGTACATCGAAAGGAAGATTACGTGACCAAGAAATTATTTAGTCTAGCTGCGCTATACATGGAGAGGTCCTTCCACTGGGAGCATTTCAAAACATTTTTTTCTGTTTTTGATAATGAATTTTTACTGTGTAGTTTTCTAAATATTTTCAAGTATTCATTTTTAATGTATACTCACATTCAGATATTGCAAAATTTCATCAAAAAAGAGTCCAAGCAATGCCGGGATATCACCTAGCTCATTTGGTAGCACAGCAGATCCATACATTTTCTATAAAATCCCTGATACATGTTGACTATAATCTGTGTGAATGACAATGTTTTGGAAACTGATGTTGTGATGATGCAATAATACTATTATGATGATGCAATGATTGAACGTTCGTTTCCAAGAATTATTAATAATGAGCATAAAATGAGTTTAAAAGATGATATAACTAGGGCAGTGCCCATTCAGGAGGCAAAAGAGATACAGGTATCACCCTTGAGCACCCTAAAAGGACTGGACAAAGTTTGTGTGTTTGGATAGGAAAGAGACAGATTGAGTATTGGTGACAGAAATTGTGCAGCTAAAAGACAAAAAGCTATCTGGGCATCGGAAAAATGTGAACAACAGGAGCTTCATTTAGAAGAGGATGGTATAAGAGCTCCTACACTCAGCAATTTCCAGATCGTAGAACTCATTTTATTAGGTTATAGCTCTCTGACTCGATTATAAGAATACAGTACTTCGTAGGTAAGTTGTACCATCCATCTTCAAGTGTTTACGAACCCCCGACTCATCTAACAGCGCCATACACAGCTTTACGAGCCAAGTCATAGGAAATGGGAATCATTTCTGGTAGAGATACGAAATCAAGTTACGAAAACATGGCGGATAGCGATACTGGACGATTTTGCCGTTCGTGTTAGTAAGAAGATGAATACAAAATTATTAGAACTAATACTACTCTTTAATATGAATATGGATAGGACAAGTTATCTAGAGACTATCTATCAGTAGGGATAGTCTCTTCAACTCTGAGTACGAGAACAGGCTTCCTCAAAAACCCAACGTTGTTCAAGCCATTCTCCAACGTTGTTCGTCTTGCTCCTTCAAATTTTACCAGTTCAAAAGAGAAATTGAATGAAAACAGGAATCTAAGTAAGTTACACTTTTTACTAACGTAAATTATACTTATTTAATAGTTCCAAATTTATTTGCTAACTCGTTTTCTTATTCATTATTATTACGATTATTTTTTATTTACTGGTTGTGATCTGAAATACATTTCCACTGAACAGCATTCATTATTATCGATTGCTAACGACATGGCTAGTTTCTCGCAGCAAGAATGGATCTAAACACCGGCAGCTGTGTGTCAGGGCCTTATAGAAAGTAAGAAGGGTGGCTGACTTAATTTTAACACGTAGGTCGAATATGATATTAACTAAAATATAATGTCACCGTTTCCCTTTCCATTATTGTAGGGAGTGTAAATCATTGATCTAAAACTCATCTTTTTTTCTGTATTTCAGATTGCCAAGGATACTAATATGAGCCTTCCTCTTCAGCAATACGTGATAGTTTCCATTTAGCCTACCCAAAGGAATGTAAAAGGAATCTTGCAGATTTATAATGAGAACGGTGTAATGGTTACAATAAAAATAATCCCTTGATTTTTGTGCAAATCAATTCTGTTAGGTGATGGTGAATTTATTGCATTGTACATTATAATTGAGTGTATTGTTAAAACAATAAATGACTTTATAAAAAAAAATTGATGTTTAAAAATTTTAAGAAGATGTCGTTTCTTATCCTATTGTTTCTTATCCTATTGTTCAAGAGCTGATACCCAATTATCACCAGAGAAAGAAGAATGGCATAATGCAATGTTGGAAGAAACTCAAATGATTAAAGCAAGAAGTTTTGGAATTGGTAGACCCTCTACCTAATACTAAAATTATTGGAAATAGATGGGTATATGCCATTTAAAAGGATGAAAAGGGTAATATAAAGAAATATATAAAGCAAGATTAGTTGCACTAGGGTTTAAGCAAAAATATGGAATTGATTATTGTCAAATTTTTGCACCAGTAGTTAATTTTTCAATTATCCGATTTTTGGTCATGCTATTAGTATCAATTTTATGTTGGAAACGCATTCAAATTGATGTAAAATCAGCTTACGTATATGGTAATTTAAAGGAGAATATTTATATAAGACAACTTCATGGATTAGAAATTAAAGGTCAAACAAATCAAGTTTCTCTATTAAAAAATCGATATATGTATTACATCAAAGTGGATGGGAATGGAACTTGGAATTGAATAATATCTTAATTAGTTTAGAATTTGAAAATATTTAGTTAGCGCAATTGTGTGTTAAATAAAGCAATTCTGATTGCATATGTAGATGATATTGTAATTTTGGCGGAAAAAGAAAATATTTTATCAAAATTAATTTTATTAATTACACAAAAGATTAAAATTCAAGAATTGGGAGAAATAACATTTTTATTTGGTGATAAATTTGAAAAAGTATATAATAAAATGTATCTACATAAAAAACATATATTGAAAAGTTACAAAATAGATAAATGGTTTATCAAGGTTAAAAGTTAATTGCCATTAAAAATAGATCATAATATTCTGAAGAAAATAGATGAAAATGATATTGTAGAAACAGAAGTAATGGAGAAATACCCATATAGATCATTAATTGGTTATTTGTCATTTATAGATCATTTGCTGTAAATGTATTATCACAATTCAATATGGTTATACAATAAATATTGGTGTATGGTAATAGATCTATTAAATTATGTTTTTATTACTAAGGAGCTATAAATAAACTTATCAAATGTAAGCAGTAAAGATTTAATTGGCTTTACTGATGCCAATTGGGGTTGTATTCTTAATGGCAGACACTCATCTGTGGCTACCTAATATTGCCATCAGTGGCTACCTAATATTTTTAGGTAATATTCCATTTATGTGGAAAACTACAAAGCAAAAATGCATTGCACTAAGCTCAATAGAATCGGAATTTGTCTTTAACTGAAAGTGTAAAAGAAATTATATGGTAAAAAAACAATATATCAAGGATGAAGAAATAGAATTAAAATATGTAACAACTTCAAGTAATTTAGCAGACTTTTTAACTAAGAAGGGGACAGCACGGACATGTAATCAAGGATTTGGTTGAAATTTCAGGTCAATCTACAACATTAACATATCTTCTGTGTAAACGGATTTGACTCAATGGTCTTTCATTTTGGAGAAAAAAAATATATTTTACGTTTATTATTGTAGTGCCAGATAAGCCAAGTGGGAAGAAAGGTATAAGCAGTGGCACCATGATTAATGACAGTTCTGCGGATTTATTGGTCTGGGGTCAATTCCTGTAGTATTGAAATTTTTTCATTTTTTTCTATTGATTTTCCTTTTTTTCCCATTTTTTTGTGGTTTTTTGCCATTATTATTTGTTTGCATTTTGCATAATAACATTCACATACATAAGCAAAATTTTTTTCAATATTATCAATCTAGAAAACTTTTGTACAATATTTTCATGGATGGTCATTGGCGATCTGTGATTTGGCAAATGCGATTGCGCATAGACCGTCAATAGTGCGAATAGATCGTTAAAGTTTCTTTTTTAATTACACGCCACGGCAATTACCATTCGTGAAAATACTGTTTAACAAATTTCGCGTTTTTTTTGACGTGTGGCACTGCTTGTGTATGTGAATGTTATTATACAAAGAGCAAACAAATAATAATGACAAAAAACACACACAAAAACAGGGAAAATAATGGGGGGAAAATGAAAAAGAAAATGAAAAAAAAATTCAATATTACAGAAATCGAAGCCAGAGCAGCAAATCCACAGAATCTGATGTTAACCACTACGCTACCGCTTTTAAGTTGTATACCTTTCTTCCCATTTGGCTTATCTGGCACTACAATAATAAATGTAAAATATTTAATTTTTTTCTCTTAAACAAAAGGCCATTGAATCAAATCCTTTTACACAGAAGGTAAAGATTTAGAGCCCTGAGTAGAATTATTGATGAAAAGCATGTCTATAAATATTCATGGTCATCGAGCTCCATTGTTAAAATGAAGCTAAAGTTTCTAGCTCCCGGTAGAGCGAGAACTCTATTGAAAAGTGGCGCTGCATGTACAATCTGCCCAACTGCGCCTGCAGCGCCACCCTATCGGCAGACAGAAACTTTACTTTCGTATTCAGTTTCAACGTGGCCTACGTGACAGATAAAGGCCTGCTCATTCGCTATGAAATCGTGTAATCAAGGGCAGCTGCTGGAAGTGCTTCCTACTGGAGACCTCTACCGGCAAAAAGTGAACTGTTATGTCTTTCTGTCGGTAGAGGTCTCTAGTAGGAAGCACAAGCACGGCCTTCTAGAAAGCACAAGTACGGTTGTTCTAGGAAGCCGTGGCGCAAGTCCTCAAGCAACGTTGCCAATTTGGCATTTTTTTTCATGCGCTTGTCCTTTGTTAGACATTATTAATAAAAACTAAACAATGCAGAAAACAATAAAAACATGGAGAAGCGCTTTTAAAAAAAAATACAATATAAATAATTTGTCAGGTGGATTGTGCAGAGTGAGATAAGAAAAGCGGCAACGTATGGTAATAATAAAGATTTTTATTCAAGGCAAATTAAAATCGAATAGCAAAACAAAAACAGGGTAATAACGAAAGTCACTTTGCTGTCGCACAGTGGAAGACAATTAGTTTAGAGTCTAACAGTCTGACATTCGCTGCAATGTCAACACACACAACTGCTTGGTCGAAAATAAATGAAAATCCACAAAGCTCCAAACTCAGTTGAATTATCGCCAGGATAGTTCCAACGGAAAACGTAGGGCATAACACCTGGACGCCTCTGCAAAAGTTATCTTTGAAGAAATAAGAAACTTCGACACCACTCCTGGATCCATGAGAGATAGTTCCGCTGAAACAAATACTCCTGTGGCTGCTGCGGATAAATAAAAATAAATACTGCTAGCATCGGATATATTCCTTGTCGAAGTGCCGTTAACTTTGTAGACAGGTTGATGTCAACGACCTTCCTGGAATCGAGAAGAACAGCTCCGCTGTAGGTAACTACGCTGTTAACCAATGAAGAATTAGAGACGCAAAGTCTGCTGCCTCCGCTGAATGCTTCTCCAACTACGTCGTTATCTTAGACGAAACGCTCCCGAACAGCCTGCACGGAGA